>OZ001659.1:3000000-3211170 GCA_963924145.1 Pyrausta purpuralis | reverse complement strand
AGCCACTTTATTCTGTAAATATAAGCATCACACTGTTGAAATTTGGAAAGAATTTATACCCTGTTAACCGCTTTTACGATTCTCACACAAAAAAAATAAAAAAAATGATGTTTAAGGGGGGGGCTCCCATACATGAAACTAAAACATTTTTTTTTTGTTAAACCTATACGTGTGTCTATATACTTGGGGTGTTTATGGAAAGGTTTTTAAAATAACTAAAGAAAATTGGTCTGTCAACAAAATATTATGGTATTTTACTAAGTGGAACTGAGTGGATTCCCTAATTCAGTTAAGTTGGCACGGACCCCTCGGTGCGCGAGTGCGACTCGCACTCGGCCGGTTTATTATTAAACAAAATTCGAGAAAAGCTTGATCTGTTAAATGACATTAAATAGTAACATACAATCAAATGTGTTGCATTGCTTGCTATGTTGTGGTAGCCCTACATATCAGCCACAATGACAGCGGCGAGTATTTCATATTATAAATGTATTTGCAGCGGAAATGGCTTCGACACAGCACCAATCGCACGTATTTAATCCGACAATATTAATTTGGAAAATATTTGGTGTGTGGTCAAGTAAATCGTCGAACAAATACTTCAGAGTATATTCATTTGTTTTTGTAGCTTTAGCATACATATTATATGTTTTTTCATATACGTTGAATTTGATATACGCACCACGAACAATGAATACATTTGCTTCTGACGGACTTTTATATTTTACTGCGTGTTGTGTGGCAGTGAAAATGTTTGTGATAATGATCAAGCGAGAGAAAATCATTTTGAATTTCAAGTTGATGGATTGCAAAAAGTTCCAAGGAAACAATGACAGGACAAAAGATTATCTTATACAATTCAAGACTTACTACACCAGGTATTTCAAAGTATATGCAGTAATCAGTCTTCTAGATATGTTTGCATATTTTCTGTTTGTTAGGACGACTATAAGATTTTTTTCAAAATCTAAGGAATTGAAGTTGCCGATTTGCGAATACTATTTCCTGACGGATGAGATACGAAGCAAATATTTTTCAATATGGCAGATATTTCAAATAATCGGCATATTAGGTACAATGGCAAGCCATATTACATCTCATACGTATATGTGCGGACATATAGGCATGGCAATAACTCAATTTAAAATACTAAATTGGAATATAGCGAACATTTGTTTAGATGATAATGAAATCCACAAAAATACAAATGAAAGGGAGAAAATGTACATTAATAAATTAATGGACTGTTTCTGACACTACGATATTATTTTGAGGTAAGTAAGCAACTGTTCTTATTTTCTTTTTAAAGCTGTCAATTCTAATTTTTGTTCTGTGTTTAAGGTTTTGTCAAAATGTTCAGGATATAATCAATGTTATGATATTTGCGCAACTCTGCCTAGCAGCTTTAACTATGTGTTTCTGCATTTACCTGCTAGTTTACGTACGTATCATTTATTTTATCACATTTTTCGATTGATTGCTAAATCGATATCATTAATATAAAAAAAATTGGTTTCAGCTTAAGAAGGATTTATTTTTTATGGGGCTTTATACATATATCATTTTGCTGGATAATTTTGTTCCGGCGTTGCTGGGAAGTGAACTTAAACATCAGGTATCCATGTTTTTTGTTTCATGTTTACCTTTATGTATTGAGGCATTGTTTATAGTTTTGATGATGGCTCTTTACGCAAAAGTTTTTGTATTTGTAATATTACTTCTATTCCTTATATAACTCTGATTTGGCGTTTTGCGACACGATACCAGTACCGTCACCATAAATTTACGACGGCTTTACTCGCTAGCGACAACGTAAAAGTCTATGGAAAATTGCACAGCGCCTCTAGCGGTCACTGACAAAACTAAAATTTTCCATACAAAAAGTGACGTCGTCGCTAGCGAGTAAAACCATCGTCGCGATCGAGTTAACTCATGGTAACGGTACAGATCGTTACAAAATAATTGAAAAAATAAACCACCTTTGAAAATATGATTTAAAAAGTCTGATTTTTGAAAGCAGTAAAATTTTTAAGCATTGTTTTATTTGTTTATTTTGAGAGTTATTACCCAGAACTTAAAATCTACTGGACCGATTTTGATCTGTACCCTATACTCGATTTAAATAAAAAAGAATCATCTCGCTATGACTTCTCGTTTTTATGAAAATCCACAGAAAAACATACAATTATACAACCATATAATTTACTTGTGAAGTTTTTAACGTGCTTGGTAGCATTATCGCATCAACATACTCAAATTTTAAGAAAATCAAACGACATCACATACATACATGTCGAATGGAATGCCTTTATGTTTTTAGGTTACAATTTACCTTCAGAAAACATACTTACACTTAATATGAATGAACAGGCAGCCCCCCGCGGCTTGGCCCGCGTCATTTGAGATTTGCCTCAAAAACCTTCACTCGGCTATATACTATCGCCATATTTGAAATCGTTTCACCTGTTTTGGCGTCAACGTGTGATAGTGCACAGGGTTTTTCACAATAAAACTGACTGTATTTATTTTGTCTTCGGCACCACTTAACATTTTTTTTTTCAAAAACCAGCCAAGGGAAGGGTTCCGTACCTACTATGTATGAAAGGACTTTTATTACCATAAAAATTAACTGTTAAACATGATAAAGATTGCCTTATAATAAGAATTCGATTACCTTTAAACAACAAAAATATTTGAAATTTTGAGACAAAACCGGTTGTTTCTGTTGATGACGATGACTCACAATTAAACGAAAATTTACATGAAAAATATTAAGCTCTAAGTTTATGGACCACAACTCTGTAATTTGTTTACTAGTCATAGCAGTGACAGCTTTTCTTCTAAACTCATTACATATGCTACTACTGTGAATTTTTTCACGTATCCATCTACTACCGTTTAGTTGGGAGAGGGCGGGGACATTGAAATCAAACAAAAATCTGCCTTTTATAACTAAATAATACGGTAACAAGCCACTATGTTAAATAATAATATTAGAAAACTCGCATCATTTAAAAAAATCTATTCAACGATACCCCACAAAGAGAGTTTGGCAAAAGACAAGTAAATACATATAAACATAAAGACTATGGTGGGTTGACACCTGAACTAGGATAAATCCTTTATCTCAGGTAGTCAACCCTCCACCCAAGAAAATGATCCATAGGTACAAAATTCATATAAAGTACTGTGATCCATAGGATATAGTACGTTTCATTATTATAAGTAAAAAAAAAGAACAAAGTAGGTACGAGGGTCAAACTGAAAGTTCTTAGAACTGGCCACTTATAAACAATATAATAAAAAAAATATTCTAAAATTTGAAAATAGAACTCTTTGCCAATATTACTGAGTATATATTTCATTCATTTGACATTTGTTTTACGATTTGGCGGCAAATTGAAAATTGTCTGTGTCACGTCAACATGAATTTAACACGAGAAAATTTTCGTGCAATGATTTTTTATGACTTTCGATGTCATTTAAGTCAACAAGAAAGTTATGATAGACTACGATTGGCCTTTCACGATGAAGCCCCATCTCGTGCGACTGTTTACAACTGGTTTAATGAGTTTAAACGTGGTCGCACTAATCTCACTGATGATGTACGTGAGGGACGGCCTTCTACGGCGACGACTGAAAATAACATCTGTGTTGTGCGGCGTATGATAGAGACTGACAAAAGAGTGACCTATCAGCAGATTCGGACAAGCTTAGGCATCGGTATGAGTCAAGTGCACAAAATCCTCCACGAACATTTAGCGGTCAGGAAGCTTTGCGCCCGGTGGATACCTCATAATTTGACTAAGGCTCAAAAACTCCATCGTGTGGATTGGTGCCGTAAAATGATTGAAAGATTTAACGGAGGTGACTCAAATGCTGTGTTCGACATACAAACAGGTGACGAAAGCTGGATTTACTGTTATGATCCTGAAACCAAAAGACAATCTGCTCAGTGGGTGTTTCCTTTCGAGGAGTTGCCAACTAAAGTGAAGAGAGATCGAAGTGCGGGAAAAAAAATGGTGGCCTCGTTCTTTGGAAGGATAGGTCATTTCGCAACAATTGTGTTAGAGGATCAAAAAACAGTTTCTGCAGAATGGTACACTACCAATTGTTTGCCACTTGTCTTGGAAAAAGTTCGAGAGAAACGACCTCGCAGTAGGATCCTCCTTCACCACGACAACGCCTCGTCGCACACCGCCAAGCGAACGATCGACTATTTGGCGACATCAAACGTTGAATTACTGGGTCACCCGCCGTATAGCCCCGACCTCGCGCCTTGTGATTTTTATTTATTTCCAAAAATTAAAGAAAAACTTAAAGGAAAGCGGTTTATGAATGCTGAAGAAGCGGTGGCTGCGTATCGCGATGCCATTGAAGAGACCCCTAAGGACGAGTGGGCAAAGTGCTTTTCCCAGTGGTTCCATCGCATGCAGCGGTGTATTGACGTCAATGGACAATATTTTGAAAAGATATAATAAAACTAATAACTGGCTAATGTAATCAGTTTTTGATTTTCTAAGAACTTTCAGTTTGACCCTCGTATAACAACAATGGAGAAAAATAATAATATTAGTATATCAAAAACAATGCGCAGGCATACAGTTAACGAAGTGTGAATCTGTGTGTGTGTGTGTGTGTGTGTGTGTGTGTGTGTGTGTGTGTTTATGAAATAATTTAATATTTGCGTGTACGTCTTAATGTGTGAGTGTGCATGGGTGTTATGATTATTTGCATTTCAATAAAATAAAATAAAAAGTTTTTTTATTTTATTCACAATAAAATAAAATAAAAAGTTTTTTATTTTTTTTAGAAGATTACATGAGAATCCGGAATTATTTATTTTAACAACACTCATTCCATGCAATATTTTGGTTAAGAAGGGAAGTACCTAATTTATTTGAAGTGATTATCAGTATCTATCGGACTAAATATCAACTTTTAAGATCATTTCAGTATCTGCGTAAGTAATTGCAGTTAAATATTTTTTTACGATTGATTTGAATTGATTCTTCTTATTTAATTTAGCAATTGGGTTTAAATCATTAAAATATCTATACAAAAATGGGCCCATGTAATAATTTTGTCGTCTCGCGAACATCGAGTTGAAGGTAGGAACAGGGATACGAGCGCGTCTTTTACTTACCATTAGTTGTGTGTGGTCCAAACATTTGTGATAGCGGATGACTGAATTAAAAATAAATAACTGTCTAACTGTTAGTAGACGACATTCTTCATAAAGTTTATTAGTATTGTACAGTCTAGGTTTGCGAAGCATTACTTTTATTACAGCTCTTTAAGCTCTTTCCAATTTCAACAGATGGGAAGTCGCGGTTCCACCCCATATTGTAATACAGTATGTCAATAGTGATTGACAAAGGGAATAATAAACATTTTTGACATTTATAGAATCCGCAGCATCTCGGAGGTTTCTAAAAATTGGTAGGAGTCTTCTAATTCTATTAGTTAGAGACATAATGTGCTGCTGACAAGTCATGTTCTTATCTACTATTACTCCCAAGTATTTGTGGTTATCCGTTTGAATTAAAGGATTATAGTCACAACTCGTCTCAGAACTACAGAGCAAGGAGTGTGCTGTAATCATAAAGTTCGAAGTTGGATTTGAAGCAGCACTTATTCTGAAGCAGATAAATTTGGTTTTCGGTATATTGATAGTTAATCGGTTATCATCAAGCCACTTGATGACCCTTCTAAGACCATTTTCAGCATATTTCTCGACAATGGGCCATGTATCCCCCTCAAATATCAGTGCTGTGTCATCAGCAAAAGAGACGATACGACCATTGTCCAGAGCTAAGTTGCACAGGTCATTGACGTAGGTCAAAAAAGCGTGGGACCAAGTGTGCTTCCCTGTGGAATACCGTACTTGACAAATGAGGTGGAGCTAAAAGCCTTCTCTACTCTAACCACTTGGCTTCTGTCCTTTAAGTAGTCCCGTAACCACTCTAGTGCCAGTCCGCGTATACCGAAAGTCTCTAGCTTCAACAGCAGGAGCGGTATCGAAACCGTATCAAAAGCCTTTTTGAGGTCTAGAAAAATGGCTACACATTTCCTACCTGAATCTAAGGTTTTAGTAACTGACTCTGTAAGACTATAAATAGCGTTTTCAGTATTTTTACCAGCTCGGAAACCGAATTGTTATTAAAATATTATTATTTTTCAAGAAGCTAGTGAGTCTAGTATTAAAAACCTTCTCAATAATTTTACTTATTGTACCAAGTAATGATATAGGCCTATAATTTGATATCGAATCAACATCGCCACCCTTGTGCACAGGAACAACCACAGCTTTTTTGCATATATCCGGGAGTATGCTGGCCGAAAAACTTAAGTTACATATGTGAGCGATCACACTGCATAAAATTGTATGTGAGCCCCTGAAAATTATAGGTGGGATGGCATTTATACCAGAAGCACTATTTATTGATTTCTCTAAAATCTGTAGGGGTCAAAAACATAGTGCTTGAATTAACAGTGTGTATTTCTTTTGTTTGTAGGCATGTTACAGTTTTTTTTAGTTTTCGACAATATTTCAGAGGCTAGTTTATCACCGATGGACGTAAAATATTCATTAATAAGATCTAGTGACGTTTGTGGTGAATAACTAAGGATTAACAAGGATTAAGCGTTGCACCGATTTTTGTTTAGATTGCATAGTTCTTTTATAATTTCCCAAATGCCTTTAATGTTATTACAATTGTTATGATTTTTTTCCCTGTAATAGTTAATTTTTAAGGTTTTAGTAGTTTGGTTACATATGTTACGGTATTTTAGATTTTTAGATACTGTTGGTTGAGGCTATCATTATCAGGATATGTTTTAGAAATTTTATGCAAACGGTCCCTGGTCTTCAGGCATTCAACAATACCCGCAGTAATACACGGCTTCAGTGGTTTTTTTCTTTTTAGTGAATGTAACAGTAGTTGTATGTTGTTCCATGAATTGCTGCAGTGTTACACGTTAAAGTATTTGCGGCCTTATTAGGTTCATTGAGTTCTAGTAAAGGATTCCATTGTTGTTTGATCGCTTCGTGTAGTGTTTCATAATTTATTTTAGCCCTAGTAATTTTCTTGCAAGTAGACTTCGACACGTGGGGATTAGGAAGGCTCAATAAGATCGGATAATGGTCAGTTATATCACATTCGAGCACAAAACACTGATGCCCAGCTACCACTTTACTCATAAAATGGTCTAGGCATGTCCAGCCATGTGTCGGAATATTAATGGCGTTATGTAATCCATGCGATCCTAAAATGTCCAAGTAGTTGGATACAGTATTATCATTACTTTCTAGTGTGTCTATATTGATGTCTCCAGTTATCATTATATTTCGATTTCTATTTGAAGACAAAAATGTTTCCAAGGAATTCAGAAACTTATTGGGATTTTTAAAGGCGTAAGGGCGATACACTCCAAGTAATGTCATATTTTCAATTCTTGCTGCTAGATAGTTAGCTTCTTCTAACTCGACTTCTGGAACTGTGGTTTTTATATTGTTTTTAATATAAAACATGGCTCCATAATTTTGATTAAAACTGCGTTTTACAACACAACAGGACAGCGCGGACAGTAGACACTACTAGCTACTACTACTACCGTCAACCAAAGGTGGGATTGAGTTTTCATCACACCGACATTCATCTAGTACAATAATATCAATATTTATATTAAGCATAGTGATGTATATCAAAAACTGACCTAGGTTTTTATTAACGCTTCTAACATTAAATGATATTATATTGAGATTATTCTGAGTTCTATTAAGTTCAGAGCCAAATAGTCTCGGATCTTTAATAAGTTTGCAGGGTGTAACGCAAGATTTATGAATTTCTTCGTTCAATTGAATATTATCCATCGTTTAAATTTTGATAAGTATTAAGATTCAAATGCAATGGCTCACTATATATTTTATTATCTATACAAAAATTAGATAGATTCTGAAATTCTTCTTGAAGTAGCAAAGTGTCGAATGAGTTTATGTATTTAGTATAGATTTGTATGTTACTGTAAATGATGTAGATACCAATAAAGTAACGATTACAGCTACTGAGAGAAATGCAAAAACTTTTAGAGACAAAACTGATCACAATGATAACACTCTTAACTAGTCATTTGTTTTTAGGAGCTGCAATTGAGCCTCATTTCTCACTAGTATAAATGGATCGCCTTGTTTCTTGCGTAGATAAACGAGTCCATTCGCAGACCAACAGTAGGCGTATTTCATTTCTTTACGAAACTCACGTGCCAAGTAGAAAAGGCGAGATGCTTGGGGGGTGAGGTATTCAGATATATATATTTCAGCTTTAAGCCCATCCAGTCCCAAGTGTGATGAGTTTAATTGCTCTGTTTTAAATTTGATTGAGGAAAGCCTATGATTCTTGGTCGCCATCAGAAAACTTTCCTGGGAAGAAGGGTTGAGGAAAATTCTGCCACCATAGCTGAGTTACTATGGTCTGGCTTAGTTTGAACCCTGTAAACGTCACGAAGCTCAGAGTTCTTCATGTTGATTTCCAAAGTAGCTGACAGTTTCCTGACCATTTCAAATAGCATAGTCTTTGTCTCACCTTTAAGTTTGGGGACTTGTCTGATCCGTATACTAGTTTTCCGCGACAGCCTTTCCAAATTATCACATTTATCCCCAATGTTTGTAATCTGCAATGTGATCTCTTTGCGTTCAGCCTCCAAACGTGTAATAGTTATTTGCAGTTCATCTAATTTGGCGGTTGCAAATTCGATGGAATTCTCAATATCAAGATTTTTACTATGGATTGTGTCGTTCTGAGATTTAATTTAATTTATTCTTTTTTCTATTAAGTCTAATCGAGTGTTTTGTTGTGTTTGCATGGTATCCATTATTGTTCTTAATTCTTCTCTAATGATTGACGCAAGTCAGAACACTCAGTTACTGGGTGATCTTCGGCAACTCTTCGACGTTTGCTGTCCCGCTGCGTGACATGTTCAATATTACCTTCCATAGTGGCGGTAATATTGTTAACGTCTGATTCGGAAAAACTCAGCGATTTATTCAATGGTGGGGAGCGTGTAAGATTTGGCATGATAGAAATATTTAATCGCTTTCGCTTATGAATCAAACTTGTTTACGCACCGTTAAGATGACGCGTGATAACACAACGCGTGCGAAGCTCGCAGAAGTGATGCGGTCCCCAATAGTTATCTCTTTCACACAGCACGGCGCGGCGAATTGAAGTTCTAGTGCGATATGCACTCCTGCTACTTAGTCGAATATTATTTACGGAAATTTAACAATTAGGACAAATTAAATCTCACAGTGGCACATGTCCAATCGATTTTGCAGTCCAGGGGGGAGAGATTAGAATATGTGTCAAGCGAGATAACACATTTCTAGCACCTAAGGTCTTTGCGCTGGACTGCAGATGGACAGAAGGATATGGCAAAACTATAAGGGTGCCTTGATGAACTACGGAACCCCTTAAAAGTGATACGTAGGGGTCCCAGTTTTTTTTTTACTTTTATTTTGTTTATTATACTAAAACAAATCCTTTAAAGGTAAAATTTATATCAAAATTTCTTATATCCTCCTTATCAAAACGCAAAAAATAAATCGCTGAAATTTCATTCACTCAATGGCAATACGTGATGAAAGTGCGAAAAAGCGAAAAATTCACTATTGTCTCACACCTTTCCTCTGTGGAATCGCCGTCGTGTTTTGCTCCTGTTCTCGAACCGATATGGTGGCGTTATTAAACAGACACTTTAACGCCTCTGTTTACCTATAGCATATGTGGCATCGCTGTAGAGACTGAAGCACCGCCTAAGTTTCGATTGATTAGAAAGCCTAAAGTAGATAATTAAAGGCACGTTTAGTGTTTTTGTACTACAATCTTAATGTTGACATGTTGTTACGTCTGATAATCAACTTGTGTGGAGCTGAGCTAATAGTAGAAATCCTTAACGCTTAAGAGTTTAGTGATTATAATATCGGAACTTATGAAAGGTAATTTGTACCTTCTTAAATAATTTGGTCAAAAGATGCATCTCAAGTTGCATGGCGCTGCAGTGTTACCACATATCTCAGTCGTTTGTCGACCAATTCGAAATTTTTTATCGCCTATCTAGAGGGTATACAGTTGGTCCGATTGTTGCCAATTTAGGATCTGATGATGGGATGTTGGTGTAATCGAAAGAAACCCTCAAATTTTAAAAGCACGTATAGTGTTTTTTTACTATAATCGTAATTATGACCTGTTGTTACGTCTGATAGTCAACATTTTGTGGAGCAGAGCTGATGGTGGAACTCCTTAACGCTTAGAAGTTCTGTTATTATAATGACAAAACTTATGAAAGGTAGTGTGTAGCTCCTTAAAGAACAGAGTCATAAGATGCACCTCCCTCCCCTCCCCTCTTCTGTAATCTCTAAAAATGAAGAAATAAAATTGACTTAAAAAAAAGGTAAAACCCGACTGCGAAATCAAAATGCACTTAAATGTCTTAAGCAAACTCTTGAGCATTGATTTGGACTCTATTCATGCTGAATCATCCATTTGAAGGATAATACTGTGTAAACTAATTAAGCCTATCACTAGACTAGATATGTTTAAAAGCAGTCGTTATAAATTTGTCACTACACAAATTTAATAGTATAAAATGCACTTGAAAAAAGCAATTGTGTTAGACGAGGAATCAATCCCCGTGTCTTACGCTATCCGGGCGTAAGCCTATGCAAAACGGCCACCAACACATTGGCAAGCCTGTTGAAATTTGCAAGTGCTTTATTTTTTAACGCGTAGGCTGCGTGAACTCATCTATGTTATCAATGTTATTTTCTATTTAAGTGATTATTTATGTATTTCTATTATATATTTTCTATTTCTAATGTTATTTTCTATTTAAGTGATTATTTAGATATTTGCAAAATTCAACAGGCTTGCCAATATGTCGGTGGCCAAATGGCATAGGCATACGCCCGGATAGCGTAAGACACGGGGTTCGATTCCTCGTCTTACACAGTTCTTTTTTCTAAGTGCATTTAATACAAAAAAAGTGTGTGATGTGCAGTGGGAAGATGAGTTCTAACATAAAATAAATATTTTCAGAGTAGCAATCTACAATATGCAGCATACAACACCAATTGGGTTCCGCGATCTAAACCTTTCAAGAAAATGCTCATAATACTCATAGAGCGTGCAAAAAGGGATGTGTCTTTTACAGGCCTGAAGATGGTACCATTGTCTTTGCAAACATTTATTTCGGTGAGTTTTTTTACATTCTGATTGTTATAAATATTTGAAACACGCAAAAGAAAGATTTTTTGGCCTGTATATCTACTATACTAGTATACTCACTGTAAAGTGTGCGTTGTAGTAAGTTTCCTACGTAAATACTAATTTAGCTGTAGTAATTTTTCCTACCTAATATCAATATATTTTTTCAGATTATAAAAACTGCGTACTCTTTTTTCACTCTTTTTAGGGGAACTCAAGAATAATAAAGGAAAAAAAATATATAAAAACGAAGCACATGCTTATCTAAGTAGCGTACATAACATAGTTCTAACTTGTTTTAATTTAAGAGCTTTGTAATCTAGTAGCTCGGTTGTAGGATAGATAGATGTCATGACTTTTAGTCATGATCTTAATTCATATTACCCTTTACAGATTTTAAAATTCACCCACCGTATCAATATTGTGTAACGCAGTGTCATTAATTTTGCATCGCAATATTTATATAGCTTATGATCCGTACATCACGTTAATCGTAATTATAGTAATTGTTATGAATTATACATTAACAAGTGATATTATTTTTTATTATTTCAATTAAATTATGTCAATATATTCGTTCATTACCTTAATGTTATGTTAACCATTTTAATTTGGATTAAACATAAAACCTCCTTTTTTAATTCGGTTAATCAATTGCACGTAATAATTACACTCCAAAGGCAATTTCGGGGAGATATTCTAGTGTTTTGCTTGCGCGTGTTACCCAATTTTGAGTATTGATGCCGAACAAGTCCATTCTTAAGGGTTTTATTTTGCATTAGCAATTTGACCGAGCATGATCTCACACAACAGTCTTTCAGGGCCTATCCGATAGACGAGGTCTAGTCAGTGGAGCCGTTACTGTTTCTAAATTGCTGTAATGGTGTTGCAGTGGGTTTTTTCAAGTACAGCTTCATTCATCATTCTATCCTCCCACGTGGCTACTAGATTAGTGTTGACGGCAGTAGCGATGCGAAAAACATTACAAAAACTTTTAAAAGCTATTTTGCACCCTATCGCCCGTCACCGCCAGTGAGGGTACCTGATGGAGGGCCCGGTACTGAGCCCAGTCATGAGCCCGACAGGAATACCAGTAAGCAGGTTAGCACAGCCATAAGGTATATGAAACGAGGTAAATCTCCTGGACATGATGGGCTCAGCATCGAGCATCTGCAACATGCTGGATGCCACGTAGGTAGAGTATTATCAATGCTATTTACTTTTTGTCTCAGACATAGCTACTTACCACCTGATTTCATGCGAATATTGGTAATAATACCACTTGTGAAAACTAAGACTGTTGATATAGCAGACAAGCTTAATTATAGGCCCATATTGCTTGCAACTATAGTTGCCAAAGTACTTGACATGATCTTGGACTCTCATTGAGGATACCATGTAAAATTATCAAATGCGTAAGAGAAAGAAGAGTTTGGTTTCTGTGAAGGTTTATCGACAGAAAGTCCAATATTGTCACTCAAGTATATGATGAACTATTATACCAAGAGGAATACTCCTGTTTATGCCTGTTTTTGAGACCTTTCTAAGGCTTTCTATCTTGTCTCATATGACACACCTTAGGACAAACTTGAACACTGGTATTATTTTAGAAGTTGTAGACCTGCTATCGAACTGGTACAAAAGTCAAAGAAATCTAGTAAAAATGGAGTAATACTTTATCTGATGAGTATGGGTTGAGTAGGGTGGTGAGGCAGGGGGGTCTGTCCTAGATTGTTTATCTGGTATATCAATCAGCTTATCGAGGGGCTTAGCAGCATTCATGTCGGTTGCCGCATTGACAACATAAGCGTAAACAACATCAGCTACGCTGACGACATGGTGCTGCTGAACCCATCAATAAGCGGCATGAGAAAAATGTTATTTGTGTGCGAATCTTATGTTTTAAGACACGGCTTAAAATACAATGTAAAAAATACAGAATTTATAGTTTTTAAGTGCTCGTGAAAACTGCCTAAAAAGTCCCGCCTCTTCTGCTTAATGGGGCACCGTTAAAACGTGTATCTCAGTTCAAATATTTATGGCACATTGTAAACAAAAATCTAATGTGTGTGTAGTGACCTTGATATAGAGCGTGAGTGCAGAGCTTTGGTAGTGCGTGGAAACATGTTGGCACATCGTTTCGGGCGTTGTATAGTTGTAAAGCTCACTCTGTTTAAGGCCTTCTGTCAAAGCTTTTACACCAGTGGTCTATGGACCAGTTTTACGCAGAGGGCCTACAATGCTCTCAGAGTCAATATAATATCATCCTAAGGGCCCTGTTGGGGCTCCCGCGATACTAAAGCGCTTCGGATATGTTTGCTGGAGCCAGTGTGGATGACATCCACACCATTATGCGAAAAAAGGACTGCTGCTGTAGTGTTGTATATCCGCGGGAGCGGGTTAATCGAGGGTAGAATAGGTTCACCGAATTGCATGTTATTAAATGTTCAAATCGATGAACCCATCTTGCCGGGCCTTAAATATTTTTTATTGTACTACTTTACTAACAAAGTTTTTAAATATTTGTTGTTAATAACCCGTTTGGACACTGTTGGTCTGAAATAAAAGATTTTTATTTTATTTTTATTTTATTCTTAATGAAAACTCTATAGCGGCAAAACTCTAACGAGGTAAAATGACCTGTCCTTAGACGCCATCTATTATAAGATTATACCAGGGGCATCCAAGTGTGAAAATCCTTTATTTTTATGCCTGGAGGCATCTTCCAAAAAATATATCCTGTAAATACGGACAAACAGCACGTCAAAGTAAACATTGCGGTAGTGCTTAAGAAGTTTTTGCTGGCATTGTCATAAATTTGGTTCCTTCGATAGAATAAATTTGTTTCCGATATGTTGTGCACTAACAATATTGAGAGCAATATTGTTATTTTATATTATGATATTTTCGTCCATGAATGAGGCAGAAAATTTACCTCGGATCGGATTGCTGAATAATAGCTAAGAGACGGCTCGGAACCAGCTGTTTTCATTTCTCTTTAACGCCGTTTTGAAATTTAAATGTGCACTTTGTTCAGGCGGGTTAAAAGGAAATTGATTTCCAACAGAAACAGCTCGTTGCAGATTTGTAACGCTATTCAGGAAAATGGTGTAAGAAGTCTTAAATAATTATCTTGATGTGGCATTCTTGTCCCGTTTGATTCAAAAGTCAAATCATTTTGGACTTATATTTACAAACATTAATTGTGTCAGGGTAACTGAATAAAATATTGCTTATTATAATTTTCATCCAAAAAGTTCTAGATTAGAAACACTTCGACCAAAGACGCGGCGTAGCACGTCAACCGTCAAGATAGACAGATGACCTTGTTAAGATTGCAAGACCAAACTTGTTGCAGACCGTTTGTGATCGGTCGCTGTGGAAAACCGTGGGGTAGGGCCTAAGTTCAGCAGCGGACGTTTTTTGTCTGGTTATGATAATGATGATTCAAAAAGTGAGTTGAGGCATTTTACCTCAACGGCGCGCAATTTCGTTAGCAAACTAAAACCCATGCTATTTACACACAATTTATATTCCAGAAGCTTATTACATAGTTTGCAAGTGATCGTGATTCGATTGCATTCGTGTAAGGCATGGCTGCAGGAAGTACTTGTATAAAATTGGGACCATAAGTTGTTTTTTTGAAAACTTAATGCATCAACGAAAGAGGACGCTGTCCATAGTGTGCAGAGTGATGGACGTCTCAGAAACAGCTGATTTTTTAAGCCTGTGTATCAACTAACCAAAGCTAATAAGTTTCATTGTTACTAACCCATTTAAGGAGTTGATAACTCTGAAATATTGTTCTTTTATTTCATATTTTAAAAAATATTATATGATACAATAGAAAAAGGAAAATTAACCTAAATTAAAACAAATAAAGAAACTATTTCCAAATAAAAAACATTTCCTAAATCTGAGACCTGCAATAGCGGCATGGTGCCGAGAAGGCTGGCTGCATTTCCTCTTTGGATTGATAAACTAATCCTTTGGCCAAAAAATGCGCCAGCCAAAAAATTAACCGCTTGGCTAATTCATTGTACAGGCGATGTGCACTAGGCCCATACGGCCCAAGAGTCTCTACCCAAATGACTCAAATATGTAAGAGCTGCTTAGCCCAGCATATTTGCGCCGTTTGAGAGACTCGGCGGAAGCAGCAGCGCTTCCAGCCTCAGACGAGATTTGTGGAAGATGAAATGTAGCCAGGGAATCGACGCAGGTCGCGTCCCACACTAGCGGTTGTCCCATCTTCCACGGAACCAGAGTTATACCATCAGGCCTCTTACCGTCGCTCCGGACCAACCCATTCGGTTCAAGAATAGCTGGAATCAATGCGGTGGCAAGAGCCCTGCGGATTATGTCGTTAAGGCTGGCATGAAGAGATATTCTCCCAGCGCTTCTACTGCACGAAAGGCCGTGGTGACCCAGCCAGTCCACCATGACGCCGCAGGTACAACGATGTGGGACAATGCAAGGGGCCCCCAAACGTAGTGCTAAGGATAAAGTAAAACTTGAATTATCTAAAAGCACGCACCAGTGCGTTATAACAATTAAATTTCTATTGTGTCTTTAAGTGTGACAGCAAATGGTTGTTGGTTGCTATATATATATGTATAAACGATTATTGTAACACATAATTATAAACCTGTAATGGGAACAGCACCAACTAGGCGTCAACCATACGGAAGCACTCTATGTCAAGGGATCAGCAACGCCTCGGATAGCAGCAAACGCCTCGCTTCGGAAAGCGAACGCTTTGCCTCGGATCGCGCTTTTCACAGTTCTTTTTGTGGATGACAGCCCGTTTGACAGCCTAAGTGGATAAGCGCTTTACAAGGTCCTCAGTTGATCTCGATCCGATGTGGCGACGCTACGAAGTTGATACATGTGAGTTGAAATATGCATTTTGATTTAAATATTTCTGAACGTCTCGAGTTGACACGGTGTTGTTTCCGGAACAGGTGAATAGATGTGATTTAAGCTTAAGTCGAACTGCACCTGCCATCTCTACAGTCAGGTCACATGGTCACAGGTTCTTCTTTGTTGAGAATGACTATCTTCACCAAAATTTATGGGAAAATATTACTATTGATTGCAATGCAAAAACAAACCGTGTTACAAAATTGCCCTGCGTTCTCTCGTTCTGAAGCAATCCGATGTATGGGGCGAAACCAAATGTTGCATAAAAGTCTCTTAAAGCAAATGGAATATTTCATAAATTTTATCGGATCTACTTACGCCTTTATTTACCGTACAGTGTTCATTTAACATGAAGACCCTTGTCACACTGCAACTTTTAGCAGTGATGCAGTCGCGATGCAAACGCGCGTTAGCATCGATACAGTCGCGATGCAGAAGCGAGAAATTGACAAATTATGTACTGAAATTTGGCGACTGCATCGATACTAACGCGCGTTAGCATTGATGCAGTCGCGCTTTTGCATCGATGCTAACGCGTGACTGCATTGATGCTAAATTAAATCTGTTTATTGCGTGAGTCACGATGCTGAAGAGCGTTTTCAACAACGTGAACTACATCGATGCTAAAAGTCGCAGTGTGTAAGGGGTCGAACATTAAAAGTAAACTCTGATGATCAAACTAATTGGCTATTCGTTGAACCGTGTCAAAGACACCGGTTCCACGAAACTTCAATTGGAATTCACATCTTGTGGTTTTCCTTTTCGAAATTCATAGAATTCAAGAAGCTCTGCAAAATGAATCAATCTAATACAAAAACTATTTGTTTTTCTATTTTCTTCTTGTTTGCTTTTAATACAGTACTTTTTGAAGTTAAAAAAAAAATCTAATACATGAATTTAGGAACATGCAAACTAGGTATTTGTGGTTCCAAGTTTTTTTATTGTAGGTGTACAGTACTAGTTTTTATTTATTTTTATTTTTTTACTTATTTTCTTTTAATTCAAGTTCTAGTTTAAACTTCCTTTATTTTAATTTAAATTCTAGTTTAATACACACATCAGCATGGTCTAAGAATATTTCAATTAAACCTAAGTAACTAAAATTGTATTAACTTTCTGTTAAGACACTTTCACATTAAAATAGCCTTTCTAATCTATAATCATTTTTTGAATGAAGACAAATTTGAAGAAAAAACTTAGAAGAAGAGGAAAAACTCACACAAAATTTCAATTTAAACTTTATTTAACTTTACCAATCTAAAACAACTATTTCTTTTTATAAAAAATATTGAAAACTAAAATCAATAATGCGTGGATCCACCTGAGACACTTCTGACACTGCTGCAGCGGTTCTGCATACTCAGAAAAAGACTTAAATCCTATTGAAAATATCTGGGATATGCCTTAGAAAAGGAAGCTTCAGCTTTTGGGAATTCCCCTGAAGTTATTGCGCATGAAAACCAGCTTTTCTTGCATCTTAGCGGGACTTGGGACAGTATTTCACAACATGATATTGACACCCTTGTTTTGAGTATGCAGAACCGCTGCAGATGTGTCAGAAAAGTTTAAGGTGGATCCACGGATTATGAATTTTATGTTTTCAACAATTGAAAAATAAAGTTGTTTTGTTTAGGTCTTGACGTTTCAAAAATAAAGAGTAGATTAAAATTTCGTTTGGGTTTTTTCCTCTTCTTCTATGTTTTTTCTTTTAATTTAACTTTATCTAAAAGTTTATTATCAGGTTAGAAAGGCTATTAAACAAGGTTTATATTAATGCGTATGTGTCTTAACAGAATGTTAGTAGAATTTTAGTTATTTAGGTTTAACTGTTAGACCATATCTCTAGACCATGTTGTGTATAGTTATAGTTGAACTGTGTGAAATATTGGCCTCGTAACTGAAATAATATAAACCTTCTTTGTAATTATAAAGCTTATTTTTAACCGACTTCAAAAAAGGAGGAGGTTTCAATTCGACTATGTTTTTTTTTTGTATCTATGTTACCTCATATCTCAGTCGTTTGTCGACCGATTCGAAAAAAAAAATCGCCTAGTTAGAGGGTGTACTTTCTAGTTGGTCCCATTTTTTACATTTTGGGATCCATTGGTCCCATTTTTTACGTATAGTGTTTCTTTACTAGAATCTCAATGTTAACGTGTTCATACGTCTGATAGAAGATGCAACTCCCCCCCCCCCCCCCACCCCTAATCCTATAATCTCTAAAAATGAAGAAATAAAATTAACTTTCAAAAAAGTAAAAACCGACTTCAAAACCGAAATGCACTAAAAAGTTTTAAATAAACTCTTGACTATTGAAAGGAAAGGTGGGGTCTAGGCAAACAATCTTTTTGGAGTCGGTGCAGTGATAGTCGGTGTTTACTTTTAGGGTGTCTTATATCAAGTACCTTCGTAGTGCAGTAGCACCCTTGTTTTCCAGGCGTTGCCGCTCCGAGTTCCGGGGTTCGATTTTTGGTCGGGTCAATGAAGAAATCTAAACTTTCTACCATTGTCTCGGGTCTGGGTGTTGTAGTACCAACGTTGTTTCTGACTCCCAAAACACAAGTGCATAAGCTTCTTACTTTGGTATCAAATCAATGTTTGTGATGATTGGTGTCCAAATTTTATATTTTTTAATATGAATGTTACGAGAAATATTGAGAAAAAAATAAGCTCCGACGCATAAGGAGATTCGTGCTATAACTTTAACACGTTGTCTGTGAATTTTGTATCCGTCTGGTGTATCGTAGCGCCAAACAGAAAGAATACATGTTTCATAAAAAAAATGTTTAGCCATTTAAAGATCATCAATGCTTTTATAGCAGTCTGAACGATTCGAGTCGAAATTTGGTACCGAGTGATTTCAACGAAATTGAATATAATCGTATATGTATGTATCTGCTTAGGTATCCATAACCCGTTCAAACGTTTGAGGATCACCAGTTTTTAATAATTGATGAGGGGATCTAGCTACCTATATATAACTTGTCCAATTGGTTCGAAAGTTGGTAGGTACTGTGTTGCTTTAATCATATTGAAATAACATAGTAAGTTAACGATGACTTTAAATATGACGTGATGAGGGGTTCTTAAAAAAATAATTTTGCGTTATTAATATTTAGCTTAACTATTTCTTTAATCTTTGTCCAATGGATCCTTCAAGCGATTTCTTGCTGTCATAACAGATGTTGCATACAAAGGGTAGCTTGGTGATAGTGTCGACGGCTGCCATGGAGACATCGACCAGTCAGCAGCCCTTGACGCATTTAAAAGTAATATGGAACACCAATCACATACATTGCTTTTATCCCAAAGTAAGTAGCTCTTTTGCACTTATGTTATGGAAAATCAGACACAACGGTAGTGCCACAACACCCAGGCCCGAGCCAATATAGAAAATTTTGATTTCTATACTGACTTGACCGAGAATCGAACCCAGGACCTCGGAGCGGCGACGCCTTGAAACCATCGTGCTTAGCCACTACACCACGGAGGTCGTCAAATGCATTGGCGTTGTCGACGGCTGCCATCGACTCCTTGACTAGTAACCATCTATACATATAGGCGCCGCCAACGTTGGTGGCTGTAAAGCCAGAACACCCTCAATTGGATGACCTCAGAAATAAGTGGATGTTATAAATTATTATCTTTACGGTTAACTTAATTGGTAAGTAAATAGTACTGGCAGTCAACGAATTCTATATCGGCAAAAATAAAATCGGACTCGGAGGGGTGAGCGAAAACAAAGTGAATAATCAAATCGGTTTTCGCTTTAGTGAATATTGATAAAACAATCAGAGAGCGCTGACTAAACGAATTTCTATTCGATTTCGTTTTGTTTCTTTGGGGTCGATGTGTAACTTGCTACTGCAGTCAAATAAGAACTTCGTTGATATTACTTTAGTTTACAGTTTGGTAGTTTTATGCATGCATGTTAAAAAGTCCATTTACAGTGAACAATTTATATACATTACTCAAAAAATAAAGCAAAATCCCTTTTTACCGAACTACAAAAAGGAGTTTCGCAATTTGACCTGTATGTTTGTCCGCGAATTTCTTGTCTTTGCCAGGACCGATTTTTATGCGGTTTTGAAGCTCAAGTACATTGTAACTTAAAAGATGACTAAAAACGACGAAAAAAATGTTTCTTTTTAAATAAAACTTTAAAAAACACTACAAAACGCTAATAGGAGACACAAACTCACTTGAAGTCGGTGCGTCATGTCAACCTTAACGGACAGCAGCAGTCTACAACCTTAGGCCTGGTTGCGTGATCGAAAGTTAACTCAACTAAAAAAAAACTTATCCAAAATAATATGACAGAACAAATGTAAAAAATTAACTGCTCGTACAACTGGTTGTAACGATATTAAACCATTGCTTGAGTTAACTATAGATTACGCAACCGGGCTTTAGACTAACAACTTTGATTTTGTGGCTTCAGTAGCTTAGGGCTAAGTAAGCTACAGTTAAATTCTATACGTTTTATTTAAGGGTTTCACCTTGGTAATATTTCATGACGTAATAATGATTGATTTGTAAAATAATTTCTTATATAATTTTAATATTCATACTTCATGCCTAGTACTCGCACATATGTATTTTATTTTTGTTTATTTTGTCTATATTGAAAAGCAGAAGAGATTAAGATATAAATTAGAGACTTAGATTCTTGTTACTATGTTTCTATTTTCATTTGTTGTTTTTTTTTTCACTACACCCGTTGCCATCTTACTGCATGACCTAAAGGTTTGACTGGCAGATAATGCTTTGGGAATAAAGTCCACCTTTGTACACTAAATTTGTGCAAAAAAGTCTTTAAATAAAATAATAAATATGTAAACTATGACATTCATGCTTACTAGACCCCTTACACACTGCGACTTTTAGCATCGATGCAGTCGCACAGCATCTTGACTCACGCAATTAACAGATTTTATTTGGCATCGATGCTGAACAATAATCCTACGTGTTTTCACGGCAGACTTAAATTCATTCAACTCTCAGACTCTGCTCAACTAGATTTGTGAATTTGTAGTGGCTTAGCACGCTGGTTTCAGGCGTCACGTTCGATTCCCGGTCGGTTCTATATACAAATCATTTTTTTTAAATTGTCTCGGGGTTGAGTGTTGTGGTACCACCGTTGTGTCTGATGTCCATAACACAAGTGCATTAGCTACTTACTTTGAGATCAGAGCAATGTATGTGATTGGTGTCCAATATATTTTAAAAGGCCTCTACTAGATATTTTTATCCTCCAATATATGTTTTGAGATGTAGTAGATGGAAAGTTAATAAATAACAATAAACAATGACGAAGCGGCTTTTTGTAGGAGTAATGTTCTCATGTCATTTTGTATTCAGCGGAACTGTAAATCATGTTTTTCTCCATACTTTTCCCCATGTTTCATTCTTGTTAGGACTTCTTATTGGAGATGACTCTTCATTTTTCTTTCACATGCCCAATATCGAGAAAGGAATACACCTCGTATTTTCCTGTACAAGACTTATTTTGTTTAGGTTTTTAAGCTTTGAATAAGTCAATACACCTAAAAGTTAATTTTCTTAAAATGCTTAGGTAGTAATTCCTTATTTGAAAAATAGTAAGGATTATGGTTTAAAATGTTGTCACTTACAGTTTCATATTTTATATTCTCAAAGATAAAATAATTAACCAAAAATTGCGCCAGACACCGGTCTGGCGCAATGTTTGGTGGCGGTTTGAGTACCAACTCAAACCTGCAAATTCTGGCTAACCGGGCCAAATGCTCTTCCAATTGAACTACCGTGCTGTAAGTCCGGTCGTGCGAAATTTCTGATTTCTTATAGTTACATCATTACGCGTGACGTCATCGTTATATACCCGTCTGTTTATGTAACAGTGAGCCAAGCGTTATCAATTTCCAAATTTGATATAAATAATTAATAATAATTTTATATATTAAAACCTTATCTAAAGCTGCGACGTGTGATGCAATGGAGTCTGAATTATCTTTCACAAACAACCTTATACTAAAGGAAATGTATGCAATAAGGAATAAAAAAAGTAAAAACGGACTTCAAAACCAAAATGCACTAAAAAGTCTTAAAAAAACTCTTAACCATTGCAAGGAAAGGAATCCATTTTATGCAAACAATTTATTTTTTGGAGTCGGTGCTGTAATAGTTTGACTGTAAGACTTTTTAGTGCATTTGGGTTTTGAAGTCGGTTTTAACTTTTTTTTAAAGTTATTTTTATTTCTTCATTTTTAGAGATTACAAGAGAGGGGGGGGGAGTAGCACCTTATGACTCTGTTCTTTAAGAAGCTACAAACTACCTATCATAAATTCTGTCATTATAAATACTGAACTCCTAAGCGTTAAGGAGTTCTACTATCAGCTCTGCCCCACAAGATATTGACTATCAGACGTAACAGCACGTCAACATTAAGATTCTAGTAAAAAAACACTATACGTTCCTTAAAAGTTTAAGGGTTTTTCCTCGATTACACCAAGATTTCATCATCAGATCCCAAATTGGCAACAATGGGACCAACCAGAAGGTAGACCCTCTAGGTAGGCGAAAATTTTTTTCGAATCGGTCGACAAACGACTGAGATATGAGGTAACAAATATACAAAAAAAAACATACAGTCGACTTGATAGCCTCCTCCTTTTTTGAAGTGGTTAAAAAACTAGAGAATCACTGGAATTTAAATGAAGTATGACTGATGAATGTATTGGAGAGAAAATGAAAAACCATTTTTTTTTTAGATTTTGTAGGATTTAAATGGGTCCCTCATTTCCACATATTTCCTGTGACATTAACAAAAATATTCATAGGACGTCAATCACGTAATTAATGCTTAATCAACGTTAGGGAAACTGTGCGCGAATAATTATCGATTCTAATTTTACTCAAACTTTTCTACTTTGTTTTGCTTTTTCATCAAGAAAGGGGGTGGGGTTAATTTCTACGATACGAGCTTCGCTAACGGCTTTGACACTTCATTTTAGCGGTCTAATTGTGGCCATTCTCCTTAACGGTCGTTTCGGACGAGTCTTGCTCAGTAATTAGAGAACGAAAGTTTTTAATATGCTAATTCAAAAGCGGGAGCGACTTGATAAAGATAAGATTTCGGTCGTTTGCCACTTATTGTTTGGCTTTAATATTCTTACTTGAATTTCTATACTCTGATATAATAATTGGGTACTTGATTACGCTAAATAAAATAACTGTGTGATTATAATCTCAGGGTCTTTTTATTTTACGGCTCATTTGCACTTTAATTAAATATAATTTTGTTGCATTTTGCGTAGATGATATAACGAGCAACCGAACATTGTGTTTATTAGGGACATAATTTGTCTCACAAGTTTAATTGCCTCGGTGGTGCAGCGGTAAGAGGGTCGCATTTTAAAACGACGGCTGCGCCAGTGGTCCCGTTTGAAAACGTTATTCATTACGAGTAATAGGCCAGTAGGCAGTATGCGAAAACAGCTATATTTGTATTTGCATGCAAATACGAGGGTCAAACTGAAAGTTCTTAGAACTGGCCACTTATAAACAATATAATAAAAAAAATATTCTAAAATTTGAAAATAGAACTCTTTGCCAATATTACTGAGTATATATTACATTCATTTGTCATTTGTTTTACGATTTGGCGGCAAATTGAAAATTGTCTGTGTCACGTCAACATGAATTTAACACGAGAAAATTTTCGTGCAATGATTTTTTATGACTTTCGATGTCATTTAAGTCAACAAGAAAGTTATGATAGACTACGATTGGCCTTTCACGATGAAGCCCCATCTCGTGCGACTGTTTACAACTGGTTTAATGAGTTTAAACGTGGTCACACTAATCTCACTGATGATGTACGTGAGGGACGGCCTTCTACGGCGACGACTGAAAATAACATCTGTGTTGTGCGGCGTATGATAGAGACTGACAAAAGAGTGACCTATCAGCAGATTCGGACAAGCTTAGGCATCGGTATGAGTCAAGTGCACAAAATCCTCCACGAACATTTAGCGGTCAGGAAGCTTTGCGCCCGGTGGATACCTCATAATTTGACTAAGGCTCAAAAACTCCATCGTGTGGATTGGTGCCGTAAAATGATTGAAAGATTTAACGGAGGTGACTCAAATGCTGTGTTCGACATACTAACAGGTGACGAAAGCTGGATTTACTGTTATGATCCTGAAACCAAAAGGCAATCTGCTCAGTGGGTGTTTCCTTTCGAGGAGTTGCCAACTAAAGTGAAGAGAGATCGAAGTGCGGGAAAAAAAATGGTGGCCTCGTTCTTTGGAAGGATAGGTCATTTCGCAACAATTGTGTTAGAGGATCAAAACACAGTTTCTGCAGAATGGTACACTACCAATTGTTTGCCACTTGTCTTGGAAAAAGTTCGAGAGAAACGACCTCGCAGTAGGATCCTCCTTCACCACGACAACGCCTCGTCGCACACCGCCAAGCGAACGATCGACTATTTGGCGACATCAAACGTTGAATTACTGGGTCACTCGCCGTATAGCCCCGACCTCGCGCCTTGTGATTTTTATTTATTTCCAAAAATTAAAGAAAAACTTAAAGGAAAGCGGTTTATGAATGCTGAAGAAGCGGTGGCTGCGTATCGCGATGCCATTGAAGAGACCCCTAAGGACGAGTGGGCAAAGTGCTTTTCCCAGTGGTTCCATCGCATGCAGCGGTGTATTGACGTCAATGGACAATATTTTGAAAAGATATAATAAAACTAATAACTGGCTAATGTAATCAGTTTTTGATTTTCTAAGAGCTTTCAGTTTGACCCTCGTATCTTTAGCTTGCATCCGTGGTCAATGACTTTACTAGTAATACTTTGACGGTATTTTTGTTGAAACGGCTACATTCAAAGTAACTGAGAAACCTGGTGAGAGTAGATATATTGGCACTAAACAACCCCAAAACATAATAAAATTGATAGAGATCCAGTACACGGGCGATCAGATGTATGAGTAAGTAGAAAAGTTTCTAACATAACTAAGTTATGAGTCATAATAACAATAAGATCATGAGTTCATGATGAAAAAATATATATTTCGGACGGGGGCCATAAAACTGTTCCCAAATAAAGATAAATCAAGATAAGATAACTCTTTATTGCACATCACATACAAAAATACAAAATCATTTGGAGGAAATATACAATGTTGGCGGTCTTGCCGCTGTAAGCCAACACTTCCAGGCAACTTTTTGGTATGAACTAATAGGAAGTGTTATATTATAAAATTAGATAACATTACTTACTACAATTAGATCACAATTACAACTATTTTTTAAATCTTTTATTATTTAAATGCACTAAATTGATTATTGTGTGATATTTATTATAATTGATTATTATAATCTTAATTTATTTTTTATGATTTTTCCTGTGGAATTTATTTTTTATTTATTTATTTAAACTTTTCTGCACTGTTTATGGTACAATTGGCGGACTTAATGCTTTATAGCATTCTCTACCAGTCAACTGCTTAAAAATGCAGAGAGTTAAATTAGTATTTAAAATATTTATAATTTTTGGGCCAGGATGCCTAAAATAAAGGCTAATATTTTTTATTTGTTATTAGATGACGCAGGCTTTCTATTCCACATCGCCAATAGAAGTCTTGTTATTGGCATATACGTTCGGGTTACAAAAAATGTCTTTCTGACTCTATCAATATCTAAAAAACTTCTTTAAGACATTACTAAATAATAAGGATTTAACCCATTTTAACCCAGAGTGATGCGATGGCTAGGAACACTTTAGCTTTATTCAAGAGCATTCCTTAACAATAATATTATAACAGTCAGTATTATATAATATGACAGAAATTAACGCACAGATTAGGTAAATTTACTAGTAGGTTAAACAAATCACATTTAAAAATGATATAATATAACGTAACAACCACAACGGTATTTTCTTCCCAGTATTTTGTTGCAAGCAAAAATTGTGTAAATCCACGTGGAAAGCTATATCCCTACTGGTATCCGTACCGCCTGCAATTTGCATTCAAATGTTTCTGTTTTACATCCGGACGAAGCAAGCGGCTTTTTTAGGATTCAACAAAGCTATTCTTTAAAAACAAGCCGAGCTAATAATATAATCTTTGCGACAATTATCCCGGCTGCCCGGCGGGACTTTAAGTTTAAATATTTATTTTTCTATTACGGTTAGTTATCTTCAATTATTTTGTTGTTCGTCCATTGTTATTAAACTGAATTTTATGTCAAATATTTAACTCTTATTATGTAATGACGTTTTAATTGCCGATTAAAAAATACTACCAATTCGATTTTCAGATACATATTTTTTTGGGGCTAACATGAGATGACATTAGAAATTTTAGCTGTACATATGTGACAGCTGTATTCTACTTGGCCACTTGGTTTCATACATATTTTTCGTGGTTTTGGCTAGCAAAAAAATTAATTGTATGTCTTTGAAACCGCCAGTATCAGAGGTAAAATAAAAAACTTATAACGTTTTTAATCAACATCTCTCCATGAAAACCAAGGTTGATGCACTAGACTGTCTCCGAGAGTTTAGAACAAATAGTTTGAAGTCGCCAAGTTAACACTCCTTTACATAAAGATTAAAACTTTCGAGCAAGTAAATCAACTCTTAAACAGCATCCAAGTTCATCACGAGTTCTCCTATAAAGACTAGTTCAGAAATAACTAAGTGCACAGTCAGCTCATTGATAAGTTTCCAACGAAACCAATTTTAAAATAAAATAGGGAAAATCCCGACGTCGACGAGGTTGGCGACACCTGCAGAATACTGCGCGAATTCACTACCACTTTGTATTTTAGGGTCGGCATTTGGTAGAGAAGAGAACGGTACAACTCAATTACCTACCTTCTAACGTTACAATGATGGGTATAGACAAAAATGAGGCTCCAGACCTCAGAAATTTAAGAAAACAGAACCATTGTAAGATTACACTCACACATCATACTTGTGTATGTCCACATTTTTTTCATATTACACCTGTAAATAAGCTTTTTCAAAAGATATCATTGTTTTGATTGCGTTTACTTTAATGAAAATTAAATTCATGGTATGACGTATAACCTAGGATGATTAAATTAATGTTAATAATGATAGCAAATTTATAAACAAATGCAAAACAATAGCTTAATCCTACCAAAGGTTTTATGAAGATTGTTGGGAAGGTCTTATTTTTCTGATCAAACAACTCGCTCTTAAGGTATCTAGCTGACTATTCTTCGATTATACAGGTGTGTTAAAAAATAATTTAAATTATTATTTTTCCAATATAACCTCTCCCCTTATTATAAGCAGCCGCTTAAGTACAAAATGATTTTGTATCGAGGATTTTACTAAGCGCCTGCCATAGTCGCTAGACGTTTCTGAATATTGCATTTTTATTAAACGCCTGAAAGGCTAATGCTGCATAATATTTAAATCGTAGAAATATTTTTTAACTTATAGCTTGCCTTTAATTTATCTATTCTATTCTTTTTTTGGGCTTTTTACTTTCAATGTCATAAAAATACAATTATAAAAAAGCGGCAAATTAGAGAAGACCGTGGAGGAGGCCTATGTTTAGCAGAGGACGTCTTTTGGCTGATAATGATGATGTACAAATCAGGACACAGGCTTTATTTAGGTCAGTTTCTAACTTAAGTATTGACTAAAACAAAACACATCAGTGTAGTAACCAAACGAATAAATTAGCCTTAACTCAATGGTTTATGTGTACTAGTTTTTAGGGTTCCGAATGGCAAAAAAACGGAACCCTTATAGTTTCGTCAAGTCTGTCTGTCTGTCCGTCCGTATGTCACAGCCATTTTATTCTGTAACTATAAGCATTACACTGTTGAAATTTGGTAGGAAGATGTATCCTGTTAACCGCTTACCGATTCTCATACAAAAAATAAAAAATAATGAAATTAAAGGGGGGACTTCCATACATGAAACTAAAACCAAAAAAAATATTTACAAACGTATACGTGTGGGGTGTTTATGGATAGGTCTTTTTAAATGACATGGAGGCTTCTAAAACCATTTTCTTTTAAATTCTAACGTTTCATAGCTAGACGCTTCCAAAGTGGTAAAATGGGCGTCCCCCCATCTAACTTCTAAATCAAGCAAGTGTTCATTTTGAAAAAAAAATGTAGATCGTAACATATACTTTCAACGAAAATTAGTTCGGACGGGATCGAACGAGAAGTTTTTGAGATATAGCACATTTTCAACAACCGCAAAGATAACTTTGTACTTCATACAAACACTATGAAAAACAAAGTTATATTTGCAGTCAACAAAATATTGTGGTATTTTACTAAGTAGAAGTAAGTGTATTGCCTAATTCAGTTAAAGTTGGCACGGAACCCTCAGTGCGCAAGTCCGACTCGCACTTGGCCGGTTTTTTATTATTACATTAAATGCGTTTTCTCTTGCTTCTAGACTATAACAGACGTTGCATAGACAAATATGACGATGAAGCGATTTCAACAACTTAGGATTATTTATAATCTTTAAAAATGTGCCAGACAACACACCAAATTAACACTCATGTGTTATGTACAAAGGTTCATGCTCATGACAAAAACATTTCCCCTTGCGGGATTCAAACTCGCGACCGCTGGCTCAGTAGTCAGGAGCGCTAACCACTACGCTAAACGTGTCGTCACATTGATATAAAAGTAGTCATTTTTAAGATCGTCAAGTTCAACATTTATTCAGATGAGTTCATTGGTCGTATTTTGGAATTTGACGTGGCTAATAAAGCCAGGTGGCATTCATATTTTCCTCTTGATAAATTTTAAACCTGAGAAAGTTGAAGCTTGACCTAATTTATTTATTCAGTTTTGATGTTAAAATAAAAGTGCTTTTAATGTGCGCATATTTAACTTGTTGTTTAAGCTTATTTCTAAACCCAGTTTATACTACTGTCGTTTATAAAGGACACCTAAGTTATAAGAAAGAACATGTTACAGATGCCAGTGTTATTAAGTAATCTGACGACCCGTCTGGTGTAGTGGTCGAGAAATCGCCTACTACGCAGCGGGTTGCGGGTTCGATCCCCGCACAATACAAACATTTGTGTGCATGAACATGTCTGTTTGTATTGGTCTGGGTGTTTTCTATGTATATCATGTATGTATTTACAAACAAAAAGTATTTAAGAATTATATCCGTTGTCTGGCACCCATAACACAAGCTTTGGGTAGCTTACTTTGGGACTAGATGGCGATGTGTGGGAATGTCCAAAGGATATTAATTTAGTTCTTCTTCTTAGCGTGTCGATGGAACACGAGAAATTACATCGTAGCAGCCCAGAATTCAGCCACTTGTATTGAGTAAATTCGTCGCAGTTTTATTAAGTGTGTCGCCCCACTTTCTGCCGAACCCGCACAGGCCAGATTTTTGGCCCTTTGTCCCACTTGCCGAAAATCTCTCTCCTGGACATGATCTGCCATGGCCGATCTGGAAGTCCTTAAACGAAGCAAGCTCTAATTTGGACTGTGTTTGCGGTGCAGTGCAAACTATGGCACACTTAACATCGTGCCCGGCGTGCCCTAACACCTGCACGCCAGCGGATTTAATGAACTGCAGTAATTTACTTAATATATGTGTACATAATTTTCAAATACAAATTAGTAAAAAAAATATACTTTTCCGTGTACTTGAAAATCATAGTTACGTGTATCTAATTCAATTTAACTTTGAAAAATATAAAGTAATAACCATTTTTAAAAATCAAGTTTTGTTCCTATTTTGTACATAAGACCTTATGTTTTGAAGCATATTTTTTCCGAACTATCTGGGTATATTAAGATTCAAACTAGACTATACCAAATACAACATTTCCATGTTTCTGACTAAACGGAGTAAGATTTGCATGCTATAAATATTTTAGTGCCAACAAACGGGAATTATTTTAAAGTTTAGATTACGGTTCAAATATTTGTTTAATTAAGTTCAGCTAAAGGTTGACACTTCATATTCATGGTAATCAGTTTGTGAGTATTTTTTGTTTATCGCAAAAATTGTATTGTCAAATAATTGCCGCTGAAATAGGATAAGGAATATAAAACACGCCAGTATTTTTTCTAAGAACTATTAGTTAGGAACGTTATTTTTTATTCGTTCTTAGTAATTTGGCACCGAAATGAGAATCAATGGCGCAGATTTCATACTTTCACATTAGTTTATATGGAAGGAACGCCGCGGGATGAGTGAATACGCCGGTTGCTATTAACGCACGCACGCATGTATAGCTTACTATACTTGTACATAACACACATGTAAATAATCATCATCATCATTATCAGCCAAAGGACGTCCACTGCTGAACATAGGCCTCCCCCACGGCTTTCCATAGCGACCGATCACTAAATTTAAATAATACTTTATTCAAAATTGTATAACTCACATAATTACTATGAGGCATTCTATCCTCCGTAATCTCGTAACTGCCTCGGTGGCGCAGCGGTAAGAGGGTCGCACTTTAAAGCGACGGCTGCGCCAGAGGGTTCGATCCCGGTTCGGGTAGGCCGGAGTTTGGAAGTTGGCGGTGTTTCACCCCCGTGCCTCGGAAAAGTACGTACAGCCGTTGGTCCTGCGCCTGATCTCTCTCCGGTCGTGTCAGATTGCTGTCCCATCGGGCTATGAGAGTAAAAGGAATAGAGAGTGCACCTGTGTTTGCGCACACACTTGTGCACTATGTCCCGCGCTGTCGGTGAGTCGTTGTAATTGGTCACCGCACTCGAAATCGGCTAGGGAGACTATTATTAATCTCGTAATAAATTATCCGATATTTTATCACTGTTACTTTCCCTGCCACTGCTCTATTTCGGCACTAATAGACTCTTTTCTGCATTGACATATGATAAATCATGTGGTGTCGTCCGTATGACAATAGTTCAGCACCCCATCCCAAAATAGAGGTTGTACCTTCTTTTTGTGTAAGATGACTCGTATGACTACGCAATTTGTGGTTCAGTGGACTGAAAAGTGAACCTTTTTCTTTAATTACCAGCAAAATTACTAAAACAGTTCCCTAACCTCCTACTATCTATGTAGAATTTATGAAGCTTACTTACATTACATATTAAGTTATAAATACATATCAAAAAAATATTAATGTGTTTGAGAATGAATGGCAGGTATAAAAAACAGTGATTATCTTTAAAATTGTACAAAACTAAAATGTAAGTTAGCTATCAAAATTTTATCCGAGGGTGTTTGGAACGTCGTGTGCCAAATAAAAATGGCTTATGATGGGGGTTATTAGCTATCATTTTTTGGCTTTAATTTTTGTCCCGGCGGTTCTTTCACTTCTAATGGAACTTTTTTTTTTCAAATTTGACCTGCAACTTTATAAGGCTGTAAAAAATAAACAAAATACGAACGTACTCGCCAGACTGCGTCAGATGAAAACTTCTCCAGACTATTATAGTCAAAGTATGCCGCATATCATGACTACTACATGACAAACTACTCCGGATTTTTTCATTATGTGACCTAGGAGCTCTATTATTGAATTACTCGCTTGAATATGGCGCGTGAGTTTTGTTCGAAAACAAATTAAAAATCAATGAAAATCACGCATAATATTGGTGTTGGTACTCACAAAATTCATTTTTCTTTTTTCAAAACACTTCCCCGTAAAATTATAATAATTTTCATTGAAAAATCGGACATTAAACAATGAATATCACTCGCCATTTTGACGCGAGTGATTCAAAAATAAGGGCCCTGGTCGCATACTGTTGCATACAAAAGTATTTGCACTATGACAAATGTTTGTATAAAAAATAAGAAGTGGCTTCCAGACAAAAAGAAATTTTTGCCGAGGTCCATATCCTGTTATTTTAATTGAAGATATACCCACACGAATAAGAAAGATTTAATTGGAAAGTGTGAAATAACAGTTTTTCTGATAAAATAAATACAATAAAAAAACTTTCGTAGATAAACTAGTTTTAGAGCGAACTTTGTATGCAGCATTTGGTGACCTCGGTCAATAAATGAAAAGAAAATCGGAGTTACACACATCAAAAGTGTCTAGGGATCAACATATATTTTTGCAATAACTTTTCTCCTGATTGATATTAATTAAAATTTTCTTTAAGGATTCATCAAATAAAGTGTTTTCGTTTGTCTACAGTAACGATAAACCAAGTCACCTTTGCATTAATAAAGAAATTTGCCATTTTCGTAATAATGGGATTTTTGACATTTGAACACATTAAAGTTCGAAAAAAAGACTGAAATAACAGTTTTCTTTAAAATTTTATTGGGTAACTTAAACAATTAATAATCCGTGTTTCTACCGCGAACACTAACAACACAAGAACATCGGTTTGGTATACTCAAAATGAGTTCATCCAAATCACGCTGTGGAATGGCCGCCCATGCTCGTTGCAACAACAAAAAAAAAGGTCTTATTGCGACTGGATACCCTCCATATTCGGCAGAGCTCTTCTCTGTAGCATATCGCATGCATGCTCAATCGGGTTCAAGTCTGGCGACTGAGCAGGCCAGGGCAGGACATTGATGTTAGCTGCGGCGAGAGTCTGTCTTACAACTCTTGCGGTGTGCGGTCGTGCATTATCATGCATTAACTGAAATAAGGGAAGGGATGACGTCTGATACAATCGTCTCAGCATAAATTTGAGCGTTGAGGTTGCCTCTGATCCGAATCTAATCAGTTCTTCCGCCGATCCAAATACCCGCCCATGCCATGATGGTTCCACCACTACAATGATGGACAATTCCTGGCAGGATTTTAATCGTTGTTGGCGTCCAGGGGTTCTCCAGTGTCGTATACGTCTTGTATCCGGTCTCATACCAAAACGAGACTCATCAGAAAAGCACACGAAACGCCATTGTTCTTCTGCCCAATTTCTGTGTTCAAGAGCCCATTGATATCGAATCCTACGCTTATGCATTGCTATAGGTGGTACCCGTAGCGGTCTTCGGGAATGAAGGTTCACTTCATGCAAGCGGTTTCTGACTGTATGGTCGCTAATTAAGTTCCCTGAAGAGTGATGAAGCCTCACGGCTAACATCATGGCGGTTATTGTTGGAGCTCTTCGGGCTGTGATTTGAATGTATCGGTCTTGTCTCCGGGTGGTGCAGCGATACCGACCTCCATGGCGCTCAGCCACGGTACCAGTGCTTCGGTAACGTGTCCAAAGTCGACTGATAACACTCTGACTTGTATTCAGAGCTAAAGCCACAGTACGTTGCCGGGAACCAGCTTCTATCATTCCCACGGCTCTGAGCAGTTCTTCCCTACTTAAATGACGTCGCCGCTCCATAATAACGTTGGTTTTAATCAGTAGTAGGGAAACAGTAGCACTAATAATGTCTTCAATGCGTTGTATGTTTTTATAGGGAATATATTGACAGCTGATTTGCATCTTTTACTCGAATTTGATTGACAGTTCCTGTTTCAAATTATAAAATACACCAAAAAGGATCCGTATAAATTTATAAAATCATAAATTTATTACATTTATTACTCAGTCTCAAGAAATCCGCTTAAAATGCTTGATCCCTAGGCACTTTTGATGTGTGTATTTAAATATTTTTATAACAAGTCGCTATTACCATACACACAGTCTAGATAAGTTTTCGTAAAGACTGACGAATCCAGCCGTTATTTATTTATTTTTCACAGCCATATAAAGTTGCAGGTGGAAATTGAGAAAGTTGTGTTCCGCAACTTTGCAAGTAAATAAAAAAAAAGAGAAGGCTTGTATGTAATTTTGAAAAACATTAAAAAAAAAACACCAGCCAAAAACATTAAAAGACACAATATGATAACTAATGACACTCGTTATAGGCCATCCTCATTTGGAACATGATGTACAAAACATCCTGTATATTTCTGCGAAGAAAATTCAATAAAAATGCTTAAAACGAATATTCTGGAAATATAAATCGGACAAATTATATGATCTCTTCCATCCGAGAGTATTTTAACTTAATTACTTTTAAGTTAAGCGTTTTAAGTTCCTCGATATCCTATATTTTTAGTTTTGCGTCCTTTTATTAGAATAACCACAATCTCTACACAAATTATTCCTAGTCCTACTAGATTTATTTTTATTTTTAATATTGTACATTCAATACCTATTTATAATTTGAAAGTAGTTAGGTATTTATTTCTATTTATCGTAGTAACTTAAAATTCACCAATTTCAGGATTCTCGCGTCAATTTTTTTTTGTATAGAAATTTTATTGCAAGTTTAACCTCAAAAATCAAGTAATTATAATCATGACATTAAAATAACTGTCGCACGAATAAAATCGAAATGTCTAGAAGTCATTACCATGAGAAATAAAAAAAAACTATTTTTTTTTTCGAAAAAGAAATTCGATCTTCGTGATCGAATTTCTTTTTCTTTTTTCGTATATGAACTGCAAGAGATCTACCTCCTGTTTCTTTCCCTATTCCTTTCCGTTCCTTGTATTTATATTAGTAAGTACATCATGGCGCAACGGGCAATATTTCTAAGATTTACCCTGTTTAACTTTGTGGAAAATGACAAATGGTTGAACTGAACAGCTCAGACTGTTTTTGTTTACGTGGTTACTTTATTTTTCCTGAATAAATCTCAGGAAAACTGTTGGAGTAACTTAATCGAGGTCGCTGGCTTCTGAAGGGAAACATTAGTCTAAGAACGTACTATGTATGGAAGATGTTTTTTTTAATGGACTTAAAAAGCAGAAGTTTCTTAGTTCAACCTGTTTGTTTGTGTGTGCGTATGTTTGTCCGCGAATATCTTGCGTTCGGCTGGACAGATTCTGATGTGGTTTTCAGTAAAGTATTTATGAAACTTAGGTAAAGGTTTTAGTAACTACTTATATTTTTGTTCGATCGGAAACATTGTAACTTAAAAAATAACTAATAACGACAAAAAAAAGTTCTCACGAAAATTTAAGCGCCTTCAAACAAAACACTAAAAGAACTAAAATAACTCAAATAGGAGAAATAAACTCATTTGAAGTCGGAGCATGATGTCAACTTTAACAAACAGCACAGTCTACGTACGCTAACCATGCACCGACTTCAAATGAGTTAATATTTTCTATTAGCGTGATTATATTGTCCAACGACTATAGTGAAATTATGATTAATAAGAGTCTAGCTAATTAATTAGTCAGTCTAACTACCTAAAATTAGAATTTTAAAATTAAAAAAAAAAAAATAAAAAAAAAAAATACTATTAGTATTTCACTATCAAATAGTATTATAAATTTTACTATTCATCGCTGATCAAACATTAATACATGATTCATGCAAAACTACACTACCAATTTGATGACAAACTGAAATAAATCACTTATGAGGCATCTAAAATATGCAACATTGTATATTTTACGACACTGTTTACTTTGGCAAGTTTATTATGTCCATAGGTAGTAAACTGAAGGGTGTACATAAATTATTCTTGTTTACGCCAGCATATGTTAGGGATTTTCCATAGAGTGAATTTGTTTTATGGTACTGTAAGAGGCGACTAGTTGTCTCAGATGAAGAGAAAAATCTGGGTAAATCGAGCACATCGGTATGGCAATCGAGTGTAAAAATAGGTTAACATTGTTTATTCTCTGTGTTCTATACGAGATATTGACAGGATTAATGCACAACCACTCCTAAACTGATTTAAGACGTCCCTAACTAAATGGTGCTATGAAAAGATAAGAACAGATTCAAACAAAATGAATATCGCTTCAGTCCGGGAGCATATTGCGATCCAAGTAAATTCGTTAAATTTCCAGGCAGTTCAATTCCCACTCAGTTTAAAATAATTTTATCAATATAATACTACAATTTCACGCAATACACGCAGAGCAGTTTGTGGCGAGCTGTTAGGCAGTAGCGACCCCACATTCCTTATTGCTCCTGGGAGAAACCCTGTTTCTCATCAGTGTCTTACATTCCCTGGCCGGGCAGGGTGAATCCTACCTCTTACTTGTCTTTATTGGCTGGCTTGAGTGGGGACTCGCTAGAGCAGAAATGCTTGGTGGAAAGAAGTGTTTCAATAAGACGCTTATAGGGATCTTGATCGATTACCGGGATTATCCTAAGAGCCTTGAAACATCTCTTTACTCCCGTAGCATCTCAACTGGTGTTGCCCCTTGTTATCTACGTCCGCTCATCGACTGAGTATGCAAGTCACCCCCTGCCATTGTATCAATGTGAGAGACATCTGTCGGGTAGGGCCATAGTCCGCCCATACAGCCGGTTACCCAGTCCACCTATCACTAACATCCATAACCCAATATTTTCAACCCATGTCTTGCAATAGATCCAATCCACACGATTCGGGGTTGTCCTTAGCTGTACTTGCATAGTACATGCATGGATAATCGTCGGCTTTTGTCATATTACATTTAGATTAATGTTGTCAAACGGGCCTCTGCATGTCGGTTTTGGCCCCATGTACGCCTTCCAAAGGTCCAGGACCCTGTGGTCCCGTGATAGGAAAATGACCTTCAATCGTACAAATATTTAAATTTATGCTGTGTCTTTTCCATTCTCGGGACCATGGGGTGCCGGACCTTTAGATGGCTTACATGGGGCCGAATCCAACACGCGAAGCCTATAGCCATAAATAATATCAACATAATAGCTGTGTGACAAAAACCGACGATTATCTCTGTCTAAAGAAACAACCCCCGGTTTGTGTAGAGCTATTGCAAGCTAGGGGAGTGGAGAGGTGTACCTACCACGGATTTTAGGACAATGTCAGAAATCGTTAAACATTATTATTAAATTATAATAATACTAGCGGTCCCCCGCGACTTCCCTTCGACACCTCCTATTGACTACAGGCAGGCTGATTCAATTTTCCGACGATCTTTCCTTCGATGTGTAGACTGTAGATTCCAAATAAAACTCTTCTTTTTGAGATCGGTGACCGTGAGAGCGCGTACGATCTGGCCCACCCACGGCCCTTTATTTATCCAAAAATACATGGTTGGCTTATCGACTATACAGATTAGTTACAAATAAGGACGGACACATAACAATATCTGCGTATTCCTTCTTACGTCTTTGTAACCTACCTACATTAATCGTCGTAAAATTCCCATTCGCAACAATCCACTCTATAGGTTTCCTACCTACCCTCAGAAAGAACGATATGGGCACAGGAAATTCGAAGGCTTTACCGGCCTCGCTCCACCTGAACGAGACAGCCTACTAGGGTCTCCCTCGCCCCTATACCAAACTACCTACATATTTCATAATATTTCTTAGCAAATGAATTGTTACCCCACCGGCCTACCTAATTTGCAAATGGGAATTCCTAACTAACAGGTTTCTTATTAACGAAATAAAACGAGCCCTAAGCTAATTACAATGCTTACTCGCTTTGGCCCTAACAGAAAATCATATTTATTTTCATCAAAATCCTTTTAAATAAATATAACTAAACTTATTACTAAAACATGATTGGGTGTCCGTAATCCGAACCGAATCTTCGCAGAGTGATGTGTTATAGTTTAAAGCCATCCTCAATTATTAACCTATCCATCAGAAAAATACTTTTCAAATCGGTCCAGCAACTCCTGAGATTAGCAAATTCAAACAAACAAACACTGCTTTATAATACTAGTATAGATTATTTACATTATGAGAAATCGCAATACGAATTGCTAATTTGACAGTAAAGCAGAGCTGCTTAACTTTCAAAGCTGCATCACAATACGCACTCTGAAATTAATGTTGCCTCAATGTGATCGGGTAGGCTGGCAGGGTACCACACAAGGAGGCACTAAACCCATGATGAAGAGAAGCATTAAATAGCGGTACGACATCTTTCGGATTTCAAGTCATTCGACATGTTGACGATTGCGACATTCGCTGAAGCGTACCATCGATTTGATCGATGTTTACACTGTACTAATATTCCATATAACAGCTTTCGATTTCAATCTCAGTCACTCAAGAACAGCTGTGGTCGGTGCATAGGTTCACTAATATTTTTTCATGTCAATGCAGCTGTTGAGTTGGCACCTATTCATTACTCTTTAACTATTTCGTGATTCCATTTCTACCTTATAAATCCGGGAAAAACAACGTCATTATTCGGAACTTCCGCCGATTTTTTCCTGGCGAAAAAACCTTAATGGAAAACTATTCAAGAGGCAATTAAGGCTGCTTCCATTGATTACAGCCAGTCAGGCGAGACATTGTAGTCGTCACTGTAGGTGGCATAAGACTAAAGCGGCATAAGAGTGAAGAATAGATAAAAATGATTCTTAAAAAGTTTCTAGCAACTCACTGAGTATAGAGAGGATGGACCAAACGTTGAGTTGATAATATTATGTCAAAATACTGCACGCCCGTTTAGTTTGTACGCGGATCTATTAGTGACGTCATTTCAGTTGATTGAATAGGTACAAATTGTTTTAACATACGACTGGAATTAAATAAGGTTTTATCATTTCAATGTGTGAAGCTGTTTCCAAATGAAATTTATACGTTGATCATCGATGGCCTACTCATTATTTACCGGCAACACACTCTACACTGTATTTGCTATTTTTCTTTGTATATAATTCATTTTTCACCCAAACAATTTTGCTAGATAAACTTAAAATATTATGACGCATTTTAATTTAGTGACATAATTGTTTCGTTGCTGAATTTAAAAAAGGAATAAAAACGACTTCTAAACCAAAATGCACTTTAAAGACATAAATAAACTCTTCACTCTTCAAAGGAAAGGACTCCATTTCAGGCGAACCATTGCTTTTTGGCATCGGTGCCCTGAAGTTTGAAATGACCAAAGCGATGGTACTGACTCCAAAAAGAAATTGATCGCCTAAGATAGAGTCCTTCCTTTGAAGAGTAAAGATTTTATTTTTGACTTTTTAGTGCATTTTGGTTTTGAAGTCGGTTTTTACTTTTCTTTTTTGGATTACAGGAGGAGGAGCACCTCTTGACTCTGTTCTTTAATAAGCTCCAAATTACCTATCATAAGTTCTGTCATTAAACTCACTGAACTCCTAAGTATTTAGGAGTTCCACCATCAACTCATCTCCACATGTCGACCATCAGACGTAACAACAAGTCTTCATTAAGATTATAGTTCTAAAACACTAAACGTGCCCTATATATTCGAGATTTTCCGTCAATTGCACCAAGATCCTATCATCAGATCCCGACTTGGCAATAATAGGACAAACTAAAAGGTATAACCTCTATATAGGCAAAAAAACTGTGAAAGCACTCCGGGAGTGCCGGCAGAAGTGAAAACTTGAATATCAACGTTGTGCTTTTTTGATTTTTTGGAATAGTTATTATCAATATAAAAGTACTATCATTTTTGTGATAGAATACAATAATAATAATAATAATACAATAATAATAATAATAATAATAATAATAAAAATATAATGTTTTTATAGAATACAATATTTATTTATTGCGCTATCGTACACAAACATTACAATTTATATTATATTAAATTACATTAAAAAGTTTATCTCTCAGAAAAATCAACTTACATCCATAATTTCGCCAACCGTCTTACGGTTTTTCGATCAGCCCACGTGTCCTGACGCGAGTTTCACATTTTTCCCCCATCCCACAAAAGTGCTCAACGCCGCTAAAGAAGTTTTCACTTCAAAAATCGAATCGGTCAACAAATGACTGAGATGAGGTAACACAGATACTAAAAGAAACATAGTCGAATTGATAACCTCCTTCTTTTTTGAATTCGTTTAAAAAGTTGGTAATTTTGTACGCATAAAATAAAACTAGTTTTGTTTAGGAAGTTTTTATCACTCAAAATGACATATATTTTATAATCTTAAAGATGAAATAAGAAACTAAAATTTGCGCACGGGTGGAACTCAAAACTGCAACTTCTGGCTAACCGGGCCAAACGTGCAGTTAGACCGACAACTCGGTAGCTCAATTGGAAGAGCGTTAGGCCCGGTTACCCAGAAGTTGCAGGTTCCAGTCCCGCTCGTGCGCAATTTTTGGTTTCTTATTATGAATATAACGGTTATTTGTTTAAAGCTCTGGTTTATCCTTCTGAGAAAAACTCCTGTGTCTGTGTACGCTTTATTATAATGCAAAATTATGCTCTGCGATGATTATACGGATAAATTACTTTTGAAAATTATGGTTTATAAATAATATAATATATCGTTTTTAAACAAGATATCACGTCACATAATTTTAAAATAATCTTTACATGTTATGACTTTGGCATGTTCTATACTGCCCGAAGCTACGTTCTGTTTTCAGAATTTCCTTTCTCTACCTAGTTTCAAGACACATTCCTAATCCTTTCAAAGCCATGTTTCAATATTTTGAAACAGTTGTCACTGCTGCTTCGAAACTGAAGTTGGCTTGCGGCTAAATCAAATCTCTGACCATGGAATCGGTATTTGAACAGCCAACATGGTTTGCTCTGCAATGGACATACCTTCTACAGTTTACATTTGACCATTTCTTGGAAGATAATCTTCCAAGCATTGAAACGTTTTCAGCAAACATGGGATTTTAATGTTGCATCGTTTATGTAAAATACTAAAGGACTGTCTATAAAAGTGTAAGTACTACTCAAATTTCTTGATCTAGGCAAACCTTGTTTTAGAATAGAAAATGTATTACTGACAAATGCTTAACAATTCAGACATTATTAAGAAACATTGTTCTTCTTATGTTAGTATAAATTTAGGTAACCTTTCTTTGAGTCCAGAGCTTACAAAAAGTATTTGACATTGCAAAATGCTCCAAACAAAGTCGTTAAAAATATGTCTGTCAAATGAAATATTCAAGCCAGCTACAAGCTGTTTATTCATTCGACTACACATCCCAATAGATTTTTTCCTATCTGTATTTGACATGAACTAACTTTGAAGTCGCATCATTAGGAAGCAAAAAACATAGAAGGAACGTCACGGAGAGAAAATAAATTACTATCGCATTTTTTTTTCTATTTTTTTTACAGTTTAAACTATAATAGTAATAATGTCTAAGTCAAAGATAATAGTTATTAGTAGTAGAAGGAAACTGTACTTTAGTATGCATTAAAGATTGCGGGCATCCTACTTCTTGCTGATGGTATGAGCCATACCTTCTTACTCTTCCACGAGAGGCTTTGAAATTTATAGTACAGCACTGCTCTTACGAATATATATATATATATATATATATATATATATATATTCGTAAGAGCAGGGTAACACTATATATATATATATAGTGTTACACGACGATTCCCGATCCTAGTCTGCCCCACATATTTACTTAGTTATGTAATAGTATACTTGAGCACTAAACCATACCATACTCACTGCGTGAGACTTATGTAACCCCATTGTATTCACTAAATTACACATTCTCTTCGTCATAATATGTTCAATACATTACAATTCATATGCTTATCTAGATTTGAAATATTATGATTAACGTAAATGTCGGAAGTGTCCACCATGTTGAATGTCATTCGGCTATGATATAAAGAATAACTTGGATGAATATTTAAATGTTTTAGTCATTAGAATTGTATTTTATTAATTCTATATTAATTATTTAAAGATTATTGGGACACTTATTAGATTTTTATATCGGCCGTATAACAAATGTTCATTTTGGCGCCAAAAGGAAGTTGACTCTGATTAGTTGGTGGAGGTTAGTTAGTTAACTCTACTAGAAAGTTATTTAAGCAAAAGAAATGGGAGGGATGGAAGACATTTTGTTCATCTATCTCACTTGATGTATCTCCTTCTGAAGTTTGGAAAAATATCCGTAGATACAGATCTTGTTTCCGAGAAAGTACTCCACCATTCTTACATGACTCTATAGCTGATAGCTTCTTAGACAAATTGGCTCCACCTACTGTTCCACATATGGATTTAGTACTTCATGAACTAAACTATCCCATTACAGATAGCCTCACAGAGCTTAATTCTCCTTTTACGCTTTCGGAGTTGAAAGGTGTGCTATCATATGTCAAAGATTCAGCACCAGGCATTGATGGAGTCCCGTATTCTTTTTTCGTTAACTTGAGTGATTCTTGTCTTGCCTATTTTCTAGCTATAGTAAACTCTATTATTATTAATGGTAGCATGCCTACTTCATGGAAGACTCAGGAAATAATTCCAATTAAAAAACCAAATGCTACATCGGGTAATGCCTCTTCATATCGTCCTATTGCTTTATCATCGGTACTTCACAAAGTTATATATATATATATATATATATATATATATATATATATATATATATATATATATACATATACCTATATATATACCTAGTCTTGCCATAAATATTGTCACAAAGAAAAAACATTTTTTTAATGGAAATAAATTGGCTGCAATACAGTTCTTTAAACGTTAAGGCTGGCCTCATTGATAACTGGTTATCAATAGAAGCACGCACTCTTTCCATAGGTAGATTCTTCATTGCCAATCGTATGGATTGTTTTAGGGACTTCAAATTATCATGGCGTTTAGAGCAAGCCGTACTCACTATTTACCATAAACGATAATCCAGCGGATTAAGATCGGGACTAGACGACGGCCAGTCTTCAGCTCTGATGAAGTCCGAAACGTTCGCTTCACACCAAGACTGCGTGGACAGAGCTTTATGACCCGGCGCCGAGTCTTGTTGGAAAGACCATAGAAAAAATGAATAAGGTTAGAATGGCCACGGTCAGTGCGGCAGCGTGCTATCATTGTAGGCATATGCCTGCATTGAGCCGTAGCTACTTCAGTCGCGTGACAAGAGCGTTGCATTATTTTTTGACAAAAATGCCGTCTTGTGCTATAATAACTTGCAGAGCGTGAAGCCAGGTCATACAAAATGAGGAGGAAGTGTATCTTTACACCGGAGAGTAATAAAATGTAGTTATTACGACATTATTTGCAAAAAATCACTTTTTAATTATGATATTTCAAATGACAGCGGATTCGTTGCACCAAGTTTTAAAAAAATATTCATTGATGACAGTCCACGCATGTTTCTAACAAATCTGCTATGTTAGTACGCAATATATCGCGTTCAATTTGCTTGGTTCGCTTGCATACGCATCACTAGGGATGTAACTTACAGCACAGTAAAAATATCGATTAAGGGTAATATCCCTACTGATGTATTTTAACAATAATTATTTGCAAAAACAAGTAACTTTTATTGTTTTTTTTAAATGTAATAAATAAAATAAAGCTGAAGAGCAGGTAGAGTAAGAGTTTGTATGTTAAACGAGCTTATCTCAGGAACTACTGGAGCTATTTGAAAAAAAATAACTTTATTATATTCTTATTCATGCTGTACCGTTGTACATCTATAACGTGTAATAAATTGAGTACCTTAATATTTTTAGTATTCATCGGATCCACATTAACATTCTCATCACATTATCTTTGTTTTTCCATGCTTTCATTTCCTTTTTGCTGGTTCGTTTGCTGTAAACACGAACATAAGAGTTAATCATAGATTCTATCTACCATAACGCAGTTCGTATTTTCTCCCTAAAAAGTCGTACTGTAGACATTAAACTATAGGCATTACCTGCCTTTCTACTCTTCTTATTACTATTACTCTGTATTTTTGGATTATTGATGTTTTCTAATCCTTTTTGAACAATATTTATTGTGAATCTAAAAATGTCAAACTTTCAAAGCTCTGTTATTCTACTTTTCTTTACATAATACTGTAAAAATAGCTGTGTTTTACCTTTGTTTGCAATTTTCCTTTAATTTGCATTGGGTGATGATTCGTTTTCCTGTATTTTCGTTATTTGCTTACTTTTTGACAGTATTTTTATCTTTATTGACATCGTTGTTATGACAATATCTTTCAAAGTCTGACAACTTCTATCAAAGTTTATTACTTTTTCGGGTTTAATCCTCTGTAAACCACCAGTATTCATGTTCTATTTTTGAACCTACCTCGATCTAAATTTGAACGGCCCCGGCCCCCTATATAAGCATTAATTTTTTTTATTCATTTCATTCGATTCCGAGTTCTAAGCTCGAACAGTTCTATTACACTCCAATAAATAAATACTCTACATCTTCCCTCAAGAAGTCTTGAAGAACCGCCGGTGACTACTGAAACACCTCCTCACGCTAGGGGAGAGACCGGACACCGGAGGAGTATCCAAGCACATTGACTGCAGTAACACCTCCTCGCTCTAGGGGAGGGACCTGTCTCCTTCTCGGAAGAGGATCCGAGACCAAGTACTTCTGGCACTCCAACTGATCCTAACATTTTCTATATAGTGCCCGTTACCCTCATTACTGCACATCGGCGTCTCTGCTCTTCACGGCGCCTGTCACCGCTGCACATCGGCGTCACTGCTCTTCACGGCGCCTGTCACCGCTGCACATCGGCGTCACTGCTCTTCACAGCACCTGTCACCGCTGCACATCGGCGTCGCTGCTACCTCCGCAGTGTCGGCTCTGCACTCCGACGCCGCCCTTTGCTGCCTCCAGGACAATACTTATTGAAGATTTGAAGATACTTACTCACGCCCACTGCACTTTACTTACATTCATACAGACATCACCTCATCTCATTTTTCGGTACTGTATTCTTTTTGTTGTAATATAAATTCTATTCCCTCTTCTACCTCTTTCTTTAACCTTCTTCTACCTCTCCACATTTGTCGCTTCACGACAAATTGGCGCCCAACTTTTAGTCTTCAGTCTTCCCTCTTTCTTTCTTTTCTTACATCTCATTCTTTTCATCTTCTATCTTTTTCTAAATTCAAAAATAACACTTTATCTAGTGTTCTTTACCTTTTCACCCTCTTTACCTTTTCACCCACTTTACCTTTTCACCCTCTTTACCTTATCACCCTCTTTGGCTATCTCTTTTGGTTAACATATTATTAACTCCTTCACTATCTTCATATCTTAACCCCTTCACTATCATCTCATATCATCTTAAATCTTAACACCTTAATTATCATCTCAGAACTTAACCCCTTGAAACTCGGAGATAGTAAAATTTTGTTTTAATTAACTTAACTAAATCTACCTTAATTGGTCTTAAGTTAACTTTGTTCTTTTAACTTAACTTTGATTTAAATAACTGTTCTCTAATTGACTTAACTTGAGAATAATTAACTTAACTTAATCTTTCTTAATTGATCTTAAGTTAACTTTGTTCTTTTAACTTAACTTTGATTTAAATAACTGTTCTCTAATTAACTAAACTTGAGAATTATTAACTTTACTAAATCTACCTTAATTGGTCTTAAGTTAACTTTGTTCTTTTAACTTAACTTTGATTTAAATAATTGTTCTCTAATTAACTTAATTAACCGAGAACTCTTATTTTTCTTAAACTCTCTTCCTATTTATTTTTACTCTCCGATTTTCTTTCTCAACCTATATCTTCACTAATTCACTTTAATCACTATTTGAAGAGGAATTAAGGTACCCAATTTTATTTTGAACTTTATCGAATTATTCATAACTTTTTAACTTTACTATGTCTCGTTTAATTAAATTTGATTATCTTAACAAAGCTGAACTTATTTATGAAATAAAGATTAGACTTGAGGAACCAACAAACACGGTTATAGACTTAAGAAAACAAGTACAACAACTTTCTTCAATAACTTCATCAGAGGAAATATTAATTTCTCCTCTTCCTATTGATGAGGAACTTCCTGAAATTGAATCTACTCTTAACTACATTGAAGGAAAAATCTCTAGATTAGAATACAGGGTGATTCTAAATTTACTCGCTTAATTGAATCTTATCTAAATCATGTTTACTATAGATTTGAACGCATTGATATTGACTTAAGTCCTGCATTCTTAACTACTTTTAATGATCTTAAAAATAAATTTGATGGCTTAACTAATAAATTTGAGTCTTTTACCTTTCATCCAGCTGAAGATATAGTCAGAACTATTGATACCTCAGCTCCAATTACTTATAATCCTATAGATCCTCAACCCTCTCATAACTTTGTAATCCCTCAAACCTCTTTTCAACCTCTAACTTCCTCCCTTACCCAACCTACTATAAATCTTAAGATTTTCAAAGATATAAATCGTTATTCTTATAACGGTAAATCTTGCCCCAGGCCTTTTCTTCAAAAGTTAGACGAATATTGTATTTCAAGAAATATAGATAAAAATCTTCTTATTACTCAGGCATATGAAATCTTTACTGATAATGCTCTCCATTGGTTCAGATTCCAAATTAAAAGGAATCCTAATTTGTCCTGGTCTGAAGCTTCCCAACTTTTAATTAAGGACTTTGGTCAATTTGATTTTGATAATAAACTTCTTGAGGCTATTAAAGATCGGACTCAAGGTTTAAATGAACCTATAGCTATTTATATTTCTATTATGTCTGGGATGTTTGAGCGTCTTTCTGAAAAATTACCTGAATGTAAAATTGTTGACATCCTACTTAGAAACATTAGACCTTGTTACTCAGTTTTTGTGGCTCTTAAAGATTGTAACACTATTGATTCTTTATTAACTACTTGTCAGAGTTATGAAAAATTCCTTGATAGAGACCAAAACTTTAAAGAACCTTTGGAAAACTTTTTAACACCTGAATTTAATTTTAAACCTCAAACACCATCCTCCACAAAACCACAATTCTTTAAAAAACCTTATCATGTTAACACCGTTCAGGAAGATATTAATACTCTTACTAAGGACATCTTCTGTGTTCGTTGTCGCAAACATGGACATAATCTTAGATCGTGTGCTCAACCTCACTTTATAATTTGTTTTAAATGCGGTTTGAAAGATTTTAAAACCCCAGATTGCCCCAAATGTAATTCTAAACCTAACACTAGCTCAAAAAACTAATAACTGACTTGAATAGCACTTCTAAATTTTACATTACTGAATGGAATAATTGGATCTTAACTCTAAAAAATTTTTTTTCTTCTTATAAAATCTCTTCTACATTATATTCTAGTGAAATAGATTCCAAACGTCCTTTCATTAATGTGCGAATTTATAACTTAAATATTTCTGGTTTACTTGATTCTGGTAGTTCAATTACTATTTTTGGCAACAATTCTCACTTTAAAATTCTCGAACTGGGTTTTAAGCTTTTCAAGTCAGACTACATTACTATTTCAACTGCGAGTAATCAAAAAATAAAATCACTAGGTTATTTTGAATTACCAATGATTTTTAATAAACAAACACATTTAATTAAAGCTTATGCTTTTCCTGAATTATTTCCTTCTCTTATTCTTGGTATTGATTTTTGGAAGAAATTTAATTTACTTCCTTCTATACTGTCTTCGTCTGGACTTTCCGATCTCAATTGCTCATCTATTCAAGAAGCTAATAGAAAAGTACTTCCATATGATCATCTTTCTGAAGATCAGAAGAATATCGCGGATACCATTATAGGTCGCTTTAGAGAAATTTCTTTTGAAGAAAAAGGAGTATTGGGACGAACTCATCTCATCACGCATAAGATTGATACTGGCGATTCTCTTCCGATCAAACAAAGATGTTATCGGTTATCTCCTGTAAAACAAAAGGCATTAGTTGAAGAAGTGGATAAAATGCTGAAATGGGACGTCATCGAACCTGGTGAAAGTCCCTGGCTATCTCCAGTGATTATCACTCCCAAGAAGAATGGAGAATGGCGCTTCTGCATTGATAGCAGGAAACTCAACTCCGTCACTCGTCGGGATGCTTATAACCTCCCTCTTATGAGTGAGATTTTGGACAACCTCAAGAATGCCAAATACTTATCTAGTATTGACATCGCCAAAGCGTTTTGGGAAACGCCACTGAATACTGAAGACAAAGACAAGACTGCATTTTACGTTCCTGGAAGAGGCATGTACAGATTTAAAGTCATGCCCTTTGGACTAACTAATTCTCCAGCTACTCAACAAAGACTTATGGATATGTTGTTTACCCCTGAGTTTGACAGCAAGGTCTTCTGCTATCTTGATGACATCGTTGTCATAAGTGAAACCTTTGAACAACACATTGCTCTTCTATTAAAAATCCACGAAAAACTTTCTTTTGCAAACTTGACTATAAATTTTGAAAAATCACAGTTTTTTAAAAAAGAGCTCAAATACCTCGGTTACGTCGTAGACGAGTATGGTCTCCGTGCTGATCCTGACAAAATCAGGCCGATTTTGGAATATCCTACCCCATCTTCCAGAAAAGAAGTACGAAGATTCATTGGCACTTGCAGCTGGTTTCGAAGATTCATCCCAAACTTCAGCACAATTGCTGCTCCACTTAACAAGCTTACATGTACAGGGAAAAATGCTCCGAAGTTCGCTTGGAACCCTGAAGCTGAATCTGCTTTTCTAAAGCTGAAGGAAGCTCTGGTTACTACTCCGGTGCTCGCTTGTCCAGATTTTAGCCTCCCTTTCTCGGTACATTGTGATGCGTCAAATTATGGTGTGGGAGCAATGCTTACTCAAGTCCAGAATGACAGGGAAGTGGTCATTGCTTACATGAGTAAATCTCTTAATAAAAACCAGCAAAATTACTCGACCACGGAGAGAGAAACCTTGGCTGTTATTACTGCTCTGGAACATTGGCGCTGTTATCTCGATAATGGTATGCAATTTACCATTTACACTGACCACGCAGCACTAAAGTGGTTCCTGAATTTATCTAATCCTTCTGGAAGACTTGCTCGCTGGACTCTACGTCTATCTGCTTTCAACTTTATCCTTAAACATAAAAAAGGTAAAGATAATGTTGTTCCGGATTTGCTTTCAAGATCTAAACCTTTGGACAGTGTGGACTCTTTTCATCATGGTGTTCTTCCTATCTCTACTGAAGAATCATCTCCTAACCGTGATTTGGAACAGTACAACAACATTTTACTTGGCTGCAGAAATAATCCTGATTCTTTTCCTAATTATATGGAGAAAGATGACAAGCTATACCGACATATCTATTCTCCACATAATCTTAGTGAAGACTTCACTTGGAAAGAAGTTCCACTACCTCAAGACAGACAAATGCTCATCTCAACTAATCACGGCTCCGATACTGAACCTCATCTAGGGATCTTTAAAACTTATAAAAAACTCTCTTTCCGTTATTACTGGTCTGGAATGTTTAAAGACATAGAGAACTTTATTTCTAAATGTGATAAATGCCTAGCTTATAAACATCCTAACCATTCTCCATACGGACCTATGGGAAAACCCAAGATCTGTTCTAGACCCTTTCAAACTATTTCGCTTGACCTTATGGGCCCATTACCCATGACAAGAAATCGAAATCAATATATTCTAGTAATTAATTGTTGCTTTACCAAATATACTCTAATTTTTCCTCTTAAACGTGCTACCGCTTCTAATATAATTTATTTTCTCGAGAATTCCGTTTTTCTGACACATGGTGTACCTCAAACGGTTATCATGGATAACGGACCTCAATTTCAATCTCACGAATTTAATTCATTTTTAAAGAAATACAAGGTTCCTTTTATTTCTCACTCTCCTTTTTACTGTCCTCAAGTCAATCCTACAGAAAGATATAATAGAACTATAATTACTGCGTTAGCCACCTTAGTAGGAGAAGATCATAGAAAGTGGGATAATTACCTCTCTAAAATTCAACAAGCCTTAAACAGTTGCGTTAGCTCTATAACTGGCTTTACGCCTAATTTCTTAGTGTTTGGTCGAGAAACCATTTCCTGCGGTTCTTTTTACACTTCATCTCGAAGTATCGAAGAAATTACCTTTCTACCTCGCGATATTTACGCTGCAAATGTTGGTTTTCTCGCGTCTTATTTCGATAAAGTTCAAACTGCATTATATTTAGCTCATGCTAAAAACAGCGCACGTTATGATTTGCGTCGAGCTTTTAAAGAATTTAATGTCGGTGATATAGTTTGGCGTAAGAATTATGTGCAAAGCAATGCAGGTTCTTACTTTAGCGCAAAACTTGCCCCTAAATTTGTAAAATGTAAAGTTTTTGAAAAAATTTCACCTTTAGTTTATATATTGGAAGATGCTAATGGTTCTAAAACCAAATGGCATATCAAGGACATTAAAATCTAATTTTAATAACTTCTATTTTTTTCTCTAACTTTCATTTCGTAACTTCATTTACTCATCATTCATAATTCATTCATCAATCATCTTTCGTGATTATATTTATTTCGTATTTAGTTGTATTCTGGCTTTTAAGCTTATACGACGTACTTTAAATATGTTATCCTTATCCTCTAGTTTTCTTTTCTTTTAGGAGCATTTAATAGCTCTTATTAATTGTATCTTTAAATCTCTTTTCTTCTTTTCTTTCCTTAAGGAGGCTCTAAACCTCTTCTCTTTACATAAGGGACTCTAAATCCCTTACGTTAACTCGGGAGGCTCTAAACCTCTTCTCTTTACTTAAGGGACTCTAAACCCCTTAGTACTAACTAGTACGTTCTTTTGAGCGGTTGATTACTCGTTAAATAAGCCTTAGGTCCGAGCGGTTGATTACTCGTTAAAAAAGCCTTAGATTGGAGCGGTTGATTACTCCTTACGTAGGCCTAGAATCAAACTTTTTTTTTCCATCTATGGAGCGGTTGACAACTCCCTAAATAAGCCTGTCGTTATTGAGGAATTCTTTTCTAGAGTGGCAGTCATTGAATGTGAACTCCACCCTTACGGTATGAAGATGATAGAATGCAAGAAGAAGAATAAATATTTTTATGTAAGGTTGTATATTAGGCGAAATAGATTCCTAGGTTTTCTTTAGGTCTTCTTTCAAAAATTTTCTCTAAGTCGAAAATTTTTCTGGGGTTGTGGGGGAAATGTACCGTTGTACATCTATAACGTGTAATAAATTGAGTACCTTAATATTTTTAGTATTCATCGGATCCACATTAACATTCTCATCACATTATCTTTGTTTTTCCATGCTTTCATTTCCTTTTTGCTGGTTCGTTTGCTGTAAACACGAACATAAGAGTTAATCATAGATTCTATCTACCATAACGCAGTTCGTATTTTCTCCCTAAAAAGTCGTACTGTAGACATTAAACTATAGGCATTACCTGCCTTTCTACTCTTCTTATTACTATTACTCTGTATTTTTGGATTATTGATGTTTTCTAATCCTTTTTGAACAATATTTATTGTGAATCTAAAAATGTCAAACTTTCAAAGCTCTGTTATTCTACTTTTCTTTACATAATACTGTAAAAATAGCTGTGTTTTACCTTTGTTTGCAATTTTCCTTTAATTTGCATTGGGTGATGATTCGTTTTCCTGTATTTTCGTTATTTGCTTACTTTTTGACAGTATTTTTATCTTTATTGACATCGTTGTTATGACAATATCTTTCAAAGTCTGACAACTTCTATCAAAGTTTATTACTTTTTCGGGTTTAATCCTCTGTAAACCACCAGTATTCATGTTCTATTTTTGAACCTACCTCGATCTAAATTTGAACGGCCCCGGCCCCCTATATAAGCATTAATTTTTTTTATTCATTTCATTCGATTCCGAGTTCTAAGCTCGAACAGTTCTATTACACTCCAATAAATAAATACTCTACATCTTCCCTCAAGAAGTCTTGAAGAACCGCCGGTGACTACTGAAACACCTCCTCACGCTAGGGGAGAGACCGGACACCGGAGGAGTATCCAAGCACATTGACTGCAGTAACACCTCCTCGCTCTAGGGGAGGGACCTGTCTCCTTCTCGGAAGAGGATCCGAGACCAAGTACTTCTGGCACTCCAACTGATCCTAACATTTTCTATATAGTGCCCGTTACCCTCATTACTGCACATCGGCGTCTCTGCTCTTCACGGCGCCTGTCACCGCTGCACATCGGCGTCACTGCTCTTCACGGCGCCTGTCACCGCTGCACATCGGCGTCACTGCTCTTCACAGCACCTGTCACCGCTGCACATCGGCGTCGCTGCTACCTCCGCAGTGTCGGCTCTGCACTCCGACGCCGCCCTTTGCTGCCTCCAGGACAATACTTATTGAAGATTTGAAGATACTTACTCACGCCCACTGCACTTTACTTACATTCATACAGACATCACCTCATCTCATTTTTCGGTACTGTATTCTTTTTGTTGTAATATAAATTCTATTCCCTCTTCTACCTCTTTCTTTAACCTTCTTCTACCTCTCCACATTTGTCGCTTCACGACAATGCAACCAATATAACGTATTCCTGCAAAAAAAAAAATATAACTCGGCAAAAACGCACTGCTTAATTCACAACTTTTGTACTTCCGTTATTAATAATTTCAATTTTAATGTATCGGTTGATCAATTTATTTGTAAAATAGGGTACGACAATTTAATAAACACACAGTTTTTTAAATAAATAAATAAAATATATTTAATTCGGAAACATGTCCGTAAGTGTTAGTAACATTTTCTCTTAAAAACTATGTCAGTAAAAAGTGATTATAATTATTTTTGGTGTCTTTGGGGAGTTGAACCTGAATCCAGTGCCGCATAATGACACTGGCCGTGTCCAACCTCGCCGCGACCGCCCTCAGGAGGCTGTTGGAGCTGCCCCTATAATATCGATATGTGTTCAATACTCTTTCACAAGTTGAACATTGGTTTACTGTCAACAATGTACAGACAACAGCACGTGAAGGTAAATAATACGGGCTAGTTTGCAACAAAATTGGGTAACCTGATGTGCTGGCCACTGTACTTTCTTCGGTAGTGATATCGAAGTTAAACAACGTCGTTTTTTTAATGGGTGACCATTCCGACCATATGTGCTCGTGGTTTACCACGAGCATCTCCGTGCTTCAAAAAGAACGTTAAGTTGGTTAGCTAGTATCGGTTGATATTTTTTTATACCGTCAAAAAGAAAATTACCTCAGAAATGGTTGAATTTTGATAGTATACTATGGTGTTAAAACTGATGAAATACTTCTGTAAGCCAGTTATTTGAAGTCAGTACCTACATATACACTTATTCTTAGTTCGCATATAATTTTGTAATTTTACAAACCTCTACAACGCTCCTTTGGTGACTTGATTAAAACGCGAACAAAACACTGCAAGGTTAACTGTTGTATCATGCAGTTGTACATTTTTTAAACTTAACCACCATACTAACCTGGGGCATATTTATCATACTTGGGCTACTGTTGCATAATCAAGACGGATAGATGGCGGTAAACGTCACGCGTAATGACGTATCCATGAGAGACCACAAATTTCGCAAGGTCGGACAGACACCAAGGTAGAGCGTTTGGCTCGGTTAGCCAGAAAGTTGCTGGTTCGAGTCCCGCCCGTGCGCAAATTTTTGGTTTGATTGAGATTTTTGAGATGAAATATCATCTTTATGAATAAAAAATATGACACAGTGAGTGTTAAAGACATTCTAACCCATCATATTTATTTATAAAAAACTTCATGCACGAAACATAAAATTGTACATATGGCGGACTTAATGCCAAAAGCATTCTCTACCAGTCAACCATAGGTCTATAAGTATTTTGTTAATTTTTAATTGTAATCTTAACTTTTTTCCAAAAATAAAATAATTTAAAATAAAAAAGTTTGAGTAGTATTATTTTAAGTCTTTTTATGTTACTATAATATACATATTGTTTTGAGTTTGCTCCCTCCCCTCCCGTCCCAGCGTGAAGTTTTGGTCTTTCTCGATAAATGAGACATCCCACCCAAAAATATTTTTAAAATCTGTCCAGTAGTTCCTGAGATTAGTGCGTTTAACATACAACAAATACAAACAATACAATAAAACAAACTCTTCAGCTTTATAGTATTAGAAAAGAATATGAATGAATAAATAGCGTTGTATATATCTATAATACCTGAATAATGTAGACCATGCGAATACCTTTAAACACTTTTATTACCATTTCTTTACATTGGAATCTATATGTCTTATATAAGAAATATAACTTATATTTTGTACATAGAATGATTCAATTCTACTAATGAAATTATTTTTAGATACTGCTCTAATGTTTATGGGTATTAGTTACTATATTTCAAGTAACGTTTAGCAACTCCATTTTTTCTTCTATTGTTTTTACCGAAAAGCAATAGTAAAACACTTTGCTGCCATCAAATGAACTGTAAAATTATCCAAATTAACTCAAACTTAAATCCTACATGTTGATTCATATTGAGAAACAAAATTACACCGGTTATTGAATTTATCAACCGAAATAATCGGCTTTAACCACATCACTAGTATTTTGACATAAAAGAACGAACGCATCTGAATGAGGATTGGTGGTTTCACCGCTAGCAGCTCTGTGATTGGTAGTTGGTTTCAAGTACTAATGACACCAATCACAGAGCGCCTAGCGGAAATTGTGATTGGTTTGTAATATAGATGCGTTGATTCTTTGATTGGTACTTGAAACACTGCAGCAACAGCGTGGTAACTCCCACCGGCGACAGAGGTTCCCATACAAACGATCGATCAAACCCATTCTAACCTTATTCATTTTTTCTATGGGAAAGACCATGCTTAGTTATTGAAGAATGAAAGAATGGTATTTTGATACACTTGTGCCGATGTTTTGATACCTTTTTCACAAAAATATGGCTCAGTCACTCCTTCATAGCTAACACCCCACCAAACCGTCACTGAAGTCGGGTAATGCCCACGTTGCACTCTGCCGACTAATTGGGAAGCTTCTTAGAGGTTTGAGCATCAATACGGTCATTTTGTTTGTTAAAATGTTGCTCAATTGTAAAGATTTTCTCATCCGTAAACAAAAATTACTAATTAGATTTTACCACCCTATTCTTTTTTAAATTATCATTTAAAAAATGACCAGTGCGTCTCTTATAGGTTGCAAGTCCTAGGTCATCTTTTAAAATACGCGGCATGGTTCTGGGTGCTATCTTCATCTCCCGAGATAAAATCTTTTGCTTTCGGACAGGATTTCTGCGAAATCTTTCCCTTACTGCTTTCACCACCTTTTTCGTACGAACACTACGTGGACGGCCAGTTTTTTTTCTGTCACAAACAGAGGAGGTCTCATTGTACTTATTGATAGCCTGGTACACAAACATTTGTCTAATACCAAGCGTAAGGAGAGTTTTAAAACTTGCATTTGGCTCCATACCGACTTTGTGTAATGCAATCATAGTGATTCGGTTCTCTTTATCACCCCACTCCATTTTAATATCGCAAAATATTATAAAATGTATTGGCGCCAAAATTATAAAACACAATGAGCAATCGTATAAAAATGACAGATGCCAAATTCAAATAAAATATCTTTCTTATTTTTCATTTTAACAGCATTTATGGCCAGACTGTGTATATATATACATATATAATATAATATATATGTATATATGGAATATATAGATTTTTTTGTTTGTAACTTATTACTGAACCGATTTAAAAAAATATTTCACCACTCGAAACCCGCATTATCTCTGATTAACATAGGCTTGGCTTAGCACACATGGTTGGAAGCCTTACTAGATGAAAATACTCAAATGTTATTAAATTTAAATATCAGATACATACACATTGATTTGTTGCCTCCTTTTTTGTTTGAAGTTTGAATTCAGTAACAAAAAAGATTGGATGATATTTTCCTACACCAAATGAGGATCCCAACGTGACAAGCTTTTTGTGTGTTTACATATCGTGTCTCCTGACAACCCAAATGTAAATATAAGGTATTCGCCTTTTCACTGAAAATCTATGTTTTGGATGTAAATTATTCAAATAAGACGTCGTGGTTGGTAAGATGGGATAGCACAGTTGTAATAACTTTTATTATAATAACATTTTGATATACTTGTGTCAATTTAAGGCTGCATTCATGAATACCTGGTATTTACCTTATTTTAATAATAATAATTTAAAAAAGGCGCCAGACAACACACCAATTTTCATGGTTACGAAGTAAGGAATTTTCTTCCTTGTTTTTCTAATACCAGACAACGATTATGACGGGGGCGTCTCCCATAAATACTTAAACATCCATGACTCCGGTACCTGGACGAATAAACCACTGGACGCGCAATGACGGGCAATTTCGCTTGTGCCCCCTTAGCAACGAAGCGGGCTTTTTGGACTCACTTGCAGGTGACGTCTTGTCAGTATGGTGATAGAGCTCAGTTAGATTGTCGGAAAAAATGGGTAAATGTGCCGTAATTTTGTGTAAAAATTATAGCGACAAGACAAAAAAATATTTCTTTTCACCCGTAAGTAACTTTTTGTACTTGCTGTAATTTTTTTGAAAATAGTGAAATATGCTATCCAAGAGAAAAGTAACATTGCCATTTAAAAAAGCGGTGATCAGTTACTACAAATTTAACAAGATAACGTATACTTTATACGGTACGGATTTTCGTACGTTTATCATTCGTTCCCTTGTCAGTTTAGTTTTTATTTTGCTTGACAATTGTCGATAAATCATATCGATAAACGTACGCTTAAAAAAGTAAAAGTAAAGTAAAGTTAGCCTATAACGTCCCACTACTGGGCACTGGTGGAGTATGGCTGGAACTACCTCATAGTTGAGGTAATTCGAGCCATACACCACCACGAGGGCACAGTGCAGGTTGGTGGAGGGGTGTTTGCAAGGCAAGCGACTAACCTTGCTGACAGATGTTATCATCAAGCGGCTTCTGACTAGGCTTAACGACTAATATCAACAGACCAACGGCTTAACGTGCCTTCCGAAGCACGGAGACGCTCGTGATGTACGTCACTTATATGGTCGAAATGGTCATCAATCCAAACACGACCGCGCTGTAGGTTGCTTCACTTCGGTATCACTACCAAAGCGCTGCTACCACTGCGCTACGAGCACCTCTAAACGTACTTTTATTACATTTTAAATATAAATACTTAAAAAATAAAATGATAAAACTTTAAAATGTTTCATAAATACATGCCCATAATTGCTGTTTATTGTTTTGGTGATAAAAATTAAATATCATTTTACAAAAGATTCGTTCATTAATTTGTTCAACACATATCAATAAAAAATATCGACACTTTCATGCACTAAATGTCAATAATTGACACGACAAGCTCCCCCCGCCCCGCAGAAATTAGTTGATGATGTTTTCATACATTCGCTCTTGCGTTTCATATCCAGTGGTAAATTCATCCAAACTCAGGTACAAATATTCGTGCTCATCACACAAACACTTGCCCTTTGCGGGATTCGAACCCGCGACGCCCGGGTAGTACTCAGGTGCTCTAACCAGTACACCAAACGCGTCGTCATTTCAGATTAACTTCATATTATGATATAAAACTTTAGATTAACTTCATATTATGGTAAGTATATGACGGCACGTCTGTTAATGGTTAGATTGAAGGGTGACAGTGAAGTTACTCTGGCGGAGCGTTGTTGTTTAGCGATGGTTGCCGGGCCGCCATCTCAAAAGAGGGCTTATGAATCTGCGCGGCCCATGCACCAACCCGATCTAGGATGTTAATAAAGAGATTGGTGGTTGATGTTAAACAAAGATAGCAACTACCGACCTACACCATAATTCATCGCCCATATACCACGCCCTGAATATGAATTCTAACTAGCGGTCCCCCGCGACTTCGTCCGCGCGTTTTGAGTTTGCTCCCTCCCCTCTCGTCGCAGCGTGATGTTTTATATCCTAAAGCCTTTTTCAATATATAAGCTATCTAACACAGAAATATTTTTTCAAATCGGTTCAGCAGTTCCTGAGATAAGCGCGTAACCAAACAAACTCTTCAGCTTTATAATATAATTAGCGCAAGCGCAAGTTGTACTTAAGCTGCGAACATTATTTTGGTGCGGAGTTATGTTAAAACTGTGATAGCTCCTAAGATATTTATTGGAATCAAATGATATAAAGGGCAACTTTGTTCTAAATGAAATGCTCGTCATGATGAATGTATTCATTTTGATAAGAATAAATACCTGTGTGTACAATACACCTCTAAAAATGATGCATTATTTTTTACAAATTTATTAACATAAAAAAGGTTGTAGTAAGTCAACCATAAAAGATAGACTTATGCTGTCGCGGACTTTATTATAGAACTCTTAATGCTGAACAATCTTGTCATACATGATTTTTGTGTAACTTTAGCGGTTTCCGCAGCGTACGCAGCGGAAGCTCTCAAAAGGAATATCTTTCTCCCGTTTTCGCAACATTTTTCATTGCTGCTGTGGTCTTGTGAGTCGTATCTTTATGTTATATAGCTTAAAGCCTTCCTCGATAAATGGACTATCCAATATAAAAATATTTTTTTAAATCGGGCCAGTAGTTTCTGAGATTAGCGCGTTCAAACAAACAAACAAACAAACTTTTCAGCTTTATAATATTAGTATAGATGAAGTAGATCGGGGAGGTACCTTCTAGAGCCTTCTTTTGACATGGCCACCCAGCAACCATCGCAACAACTAACTGTAAATATAAATATTGACAATTAAAATTGTTTATTGTGTTACTTTTTATTACTGACTTAGTTATTATAATTAGTATTTGCTCAAATTAAAGATTACCATATTGACATTACATATTTACATACTGAGTTTTCGGTTAAAAACGTTAATACTAACTAAATGTAATTAAATTGACATCTATTGGTACTGTGTTTGTAAATACTAAGCAACTGTACGCGTGTTATCGTAAATAAAGACATCTTTCTTTCTTTCTTTCTTTCTTTCTTGTACCTACTGTACTGTTACTTCACAGTTAGGTACCCTTTAATCCAACCAGCGATATTCATAAACGCGCTGATAAATAAAATTACAATCATCGACGGTCAACACCGAATTGGCAAATTATGGTTTGTAAATTATATCTGATTTCCATGCGGCAAGAAGCTCCATATCCGTGCAGTGCTAATCCCAACAATGCCATGTTTGATGACCTCCGTGGTGTAATGGCTAAGCACGCTAGTTGCAAGGCGTCGCCGCTCTGAGGTCCCGGGTTCGATTCCCGGTCGGGTCAATATAGAAATCAAAATTCTCTATAGTGTCTCGGATCTGGGTATTGTGGTACCACCGTTGAGTCTAATTTCCATTACACATGTGCATTAGCTACTTACTTTCGGATCAGAGCAATGTATGTGTTTAGTGGTAAAAATTTATTTATTGTATTTATTATTAAGTGCTTTAATAACACCTATGTACGGCAAGGACCCTCGCGATACAAAATCAGTCGTCACTTCAAACATAAAAAAATACCTTCAAAAACCGGCCAAGTGCGAGTCGAATTCGCGCACTGAGGATTCCGTGCCGATATAAAGTGAATTAGGGAATCCACTTACTTCCATTTAGCTAAAATACCACAACAATTTGTTGACAGCAAATATAAATTTGTTTTGTATAGTGTTTATATGAAGAACAAAGTTGTTTTTGCGATTGTTAAAAATGTGCTTTATCAAAAAAATCTACTAGTTCTATCCTGCCTAAACCTCCAATTTAAGTCGAAAATATTTTTTAAGATCTACATTATTTATTTATTTTCAAAATGTACACTCGCTTAGTTTAGAAGTTAGGAGGGGGACGAGGACAGACGCTCATTTTAATACTTTGGAAGCGTCTATCTATCAAACGCTAGACCAAAAAAAAGGTTTGGGAACCTTCATGTCATTTTAAACCTATCTAAGACACCCCTAGGTTTGACAAATTATTTTTTTTGTTTTTTTGTATAAGAGTCGTAAAGCGGTAAACAGGATAAAGCTTCTTACCAAATTTCAGCAGTGTGATGCTTAATGTTACAGAATAAAGTGGCTAACGGACAGACAGACAGACATACTTGACGGCACTATAAGGGTTCCATTTTTTGCCATTCGGCTACGGAACCCTAAAAAACTGTCTAAATGGCTCAAAATAACACATTTTTACCATCTGTTTTTAACTAAAACAAAGATTCATTTGGAGTCGGTGACGTGCTTAGACTATTAATGTACGTGTAAGCTTGAGATCAAGACCGCCTCCTAATAAGTCCTAAACATATCGTAAATGTGTAATTTTGAGCTTTTTAAACAGTATTTTGAAGGCGGTGTATTTTTGTCACGATTTTTAGTTATTAAACATTAAGTTCTCGTTAGTAAATTATGCATACGAACTCATACATAACAAATCTATCTAAGTCAATATTGTCGGTTTTCATACATATGCTACTTGCCTTAGTACTCTAGACTTAAAGTTATCCAAGAAAATTATAGTTTTCTGAACCTGAACCAGCTTAAATTAACGAAGAAGAAGAAACAATAAAAAGTCCATTATCTCGTTGCATCTGTTTCTTAACTCTACGTCTCGAACGTGGTGGCCCTGATATCTTGGTTTAAGCTAGCAGTCCTATTACCTAACTCGGTCGCTTTGCCATTGCAATTGTTAGTCGCCCATGCCAATAACAATTGCAATCGCAAAGCGATCATTATCAGTCGCAGGACGTCCACCGCTGAATATGGGTTGATTAGTTTTCCCTATAGCTTGCAACCGCTTGCAATCAGAAGAGTGTCTGTAAGCGGTTTTAGGCGCATCAGATGATAGATTTTGCTGGCAGTCAGTTACGGTGACTTGAACATGATTAATCTACCGTCGAGTGACTGATGGTTGTCTTTATCAGTAATGACTACGTTATTATATAAATATACATATAATAACATTTCATCATTAATCGATTTGGTAGGTAAGATTACACAGAATATTATTAAACAAATACTTAAACATTGTGTCTATTTGCTTCGGGTTATTATGCCCGCAAACCCAAATATGTGAGTGGATAATAAGGGCAGATGCCGATCACAACGTTCACTTATTGCTTTTAATATAGGTACATATTAAGACTAATAATAATTTATTCTGTAACTCTGGGTAGCTTAAGTCTAAACCTTTTATTGTCCTTAATCTTAGTTTTTTTTTGAAACTATCATATACGACAATGTATTATACAAACAATATTAAGCTACGTGATTCAGATGAATAACGTAGCATATTATAATTTGAGATACAACACCTCAGGAAATCTAGATTCCGTAGAAAAATGATGTAATATGAGATTTCACTACTGGGAAAGTCTACGGTCCGCAGTGACATGTTTTAAGAAATAAAAATACATAGTTTTCTCAACAATCTTTCAGAATAATGAAGAATACTATGAATGAATCTTATAAACCATTTTTTGTAAAATATCGGTAAAAAAATATTTTTAAAGCTAATTTGAACCTTTAAAAAGCTCTACAGTTAAATTGAAGTTTTAGAGATAGGTACAACAATTTACGTGTGAGGTATCGATGTGATAGACGACTTAATACATCGCATACAGTTTTTTTAAACCTCTGAAGTAAGTGCGTACTATTATACCATTAACGATGCGTTTGACGCGGTTATCCCATTTAGGATAGCGATTACTTGATAACAATTACAAAAGCGATTGCTTGTTAGATAAGTGATAGCTCTGCGGTTCCCCGGAACCAACTAACTTTTAATTGTTGCTGTAACAAGAAACAGCACAACACTAGCTTTTATCGCTTGGATTGGAAACTTGCAGTAGATACATAATATTTTTTATTATATGATGTTAGCTAGCATAATTCAAGCGGCTATTCTACTTAAAAGAAATTGGTATCAGTATAAAAGTACTTTCCTATAAGTGTGATTGGAATCCCGTATCGAACAATAATATTAAATTACTAAGAGTCGATTTTACTAACGTCAGATAGGACTTATCCAGCGGAATAAAAAACGTCCGATTTCAAATTCACATTTTCATAAATATTTTTCGTCAAATAGATGACGTTTTCTATCATATTCGATGAATATTCCTTATCTGACGTTAGTAAATTCGACTCTAAGAGTCGATTTGACCAAACGAGAATAAATGTCAACCTTAGAATAAATCGCTAGTTATCCGAGAGTATATCAATTTTCCAATCTGCCATCTTTTTTTCTAGAATATCGCGTTGATACTGAACTAACTCTTATACCCACCATATTGCGTGAAATGTGCTAATCGAAGTTTATTGCAATGTCGTCCGCTTGCCATATGATTTATGTCATTAAGTCAGATGTTTTATCAAATTCAAAACTTCTGGCAACTCTATACTTTCCCACGGTATAATACGACATTGTTTCGTTTACAGGATTTTTACTTTCACAATATACAGCTTTTGTGTAGCATAGATTTTCCGGATAATAAAAAAGTTTAATCATTCGTTTGTTATGCAAGTTTAGTAATTTCTATTTCATTTTTGCGTCGCAAAACGACTTTGAGTTATTCGTATATAGAATCGAGGAACAAAATTATTCTTCTTATAGTTACGCGCATGTAAGCCAATGTTTGGTCGAATCCAACCTTAAATTATCACTATTGTAGATGTTAGGCTATGAAGAAAGTACTATCGTTTAGCCCAGAGAGTGGGTCGACTATAATTTTAATTATAAACTAGGCACTGATAATAATCCCCAATGAAAACACACTGCACTGTTTACTGACACAGTATTTATTCAGTACTTTTACTATTTTTACAATTCACTAGATTACTGGAACTTCACAATTCGCTTAGTAGCTGGTAGTCACTATTGGCCGTAGGAAGGAATGAACGTGCTGCATACAAATTCGGCTCTATTATCGTATCATATTCTGAGTTCAAATAGCGACTAATGCGTTTCGTTACTTTATCTAATTACAGAGCACGGAGTTTGCACACGGCACTTACTATATTAATCTCTTTCTGACATATATTGCTATCTTATTCGATTTCACTTTACAATTTTCGTATTCTCTCTTACATATTATATCTATCACTTAGGTCTAATTATAGGGAGATGAGTAAACAAACAGCATTTTACAAATTAAAAATAAACTTTAAAAAATGTAAAAACCGACTTCAAAACCAAAATAATTTATTTCTCACAAAAACAATTCGTGATACAATAGAAAAAGAAAAATAAATCTAAATTATAACAAATAAATAAACTATTTACAAATAAAAAATATTTCCCAAATCTGAGACCTGCAATAGCGGCATGATGCCGAGAAGGCTGACTGTATTTCCTCTTTGGATTGCTAAACTAATCCTTTGGCCAAGAAATGCGCCAGCCTTCCGGTCGCCCGTTCAATAAACTAATCGCTTGGCTAATTCATTATGCGATGTACATTAGGCCCCCACGGCCCAAGAGTCTCTACCTCAAACAGCTAAAACATGTAAAAGCTGCTTGGCCCAGCATATTTGCGCCGTTTGAGAGACTCGGCGGAAGCAGCAGCGCTTCCAGCCTCAGACGAGGTTTATGGAAGATGAGATGTAGCCAGGGAATCGACGCAGGTCGCGTCCCACACTAGCGGTCGTCCCATCTTCTACGGAACCAGAGTCATACTATCAGGCCTCTTACCGTCGCTCCGGACCAACCCATTGAGTTCAAGAATAGCTGGAATCGCTGCGGATTATGTCGTTAAGGCTGGCATGACGAGAGATTCTCTCAGCGCTTCTGCTGGACGAAAGGCCGTGGTGACCCAGCGAGTCCACCATGACGCCGCAGGTGCAACGATGTCAAGCTCAATATGGTAATAGTTAGATACATTTTAATTAATCAACCAAAAGTCACTAAAAAGTCTCAAATAAACTCTTGACCCTTGAAAGAAAAGGAAGCCATTATAGGCAAACAGTTACTGTGCAGCCGCCGACTAGTGTTGTTGTAAAGTGTATTTATGTAAGTGAATGTAAGTGTGGTCTCTTGTAAAGGCACCGGCTGACTACACATGAAAATTATACTGTAAGAGATAGAGTTGGAGTTTCCTATTCAAACCCTATAAGCCTAAGAGTCCCTACGTCCCTGAGTCCCTAAAGCCCTAACCTACAGTATAAATGTGTCATAAATAAATATATACATAAGCACATTCATAATACCTAACTAGTGTTTCACAGCAGCTTTCTTGCAGTTGCTTCATGTAGGTCGCTGACGAAGAGTTCAATGTTCATCTGAACAATTACTTTTTGGAGACGGTGCTTTGATAGTTCATGCTTGATGTTCAAAGTGATGGCAATATAATGGAGACATGAGGTAACATAGATACAAAAAAAAACCTACAATCGAATTGATAACCTCCTCCTTTTTTGGAGTCAGTTAAACTATGAAATCATATATAACCTTAATAATTTATTGTGGTCTTGCGGCTGTCGTCAACAATGATATCGTGTGAAACTTGCCTTACAATTACCTAATACGTGACATTTGGATGCGAGCGATTGCATCTGTATGCAATATTTGCGCAGACGTGTCAACTTGTGAATTGTAATTCGAAGTTATGATGATATTGCAGGTTCTGGAATACAAATGATAACGAGCCATTGTATTTGCCGTAACCTATTAAAACTTATATAGATTGTGTAATGTTTCTTTCTATTGAAGATGGGTGTAGATGTTTTCAGGGTAGGTTACTAATCATTGATTACCAGCACCGAGTTCTAGAAGTTCATACCCTAAGGGCAGGTATGACAGTTTTTATGAAAAAAACGGCCAAGTGCGAATCAGACTCGCGCACTGAGGGCCAACTTAAAATAAAATAGGGTTCCACTTACCTACTTCTACTTAGCCAAAATACCACAATATTTTGTTAACAACAAATATAACTTGGTTTTTCATAGTATTTGTATGAAGGACAAAGTAATATTTGCGGTTGTTGAAAATTGGTTATATCTCAGAAACAACTAGTTTAATCTTGTTTAAACCAATTTAAAAAAGGATTTGTGAAGCACTATATCGTGATTTTCTTACACTTGCCCGGGCAAATGTGATTACGTTTAATTTTTTTTTATGAGAATCTTAAAGCAGTTAACAAGATACACCTACCTACCGTTTCTGTGACATACGGATGGACAGACAGACAGATTTGACGAAACTGTAAGGGTTCCGGTTTTGCCATTCGGCTTCGGAACCCTGAATTCCTTAAGGGATCTTGACCAAAACTCTAAAGAAACTTGGCCCACTTTGCGTTTGCATGCGTCTTTACAAAATGTTTAGATAAAATATATAAATATTTGAAAGAATACAGAGAAAAAATATTTTTGATAAATAATTAGGAGTTTACGAAGAATTTAATGGCAGATTAGACATTTTGAGGTTATGTTAATTTTGTAATTGCAGAGTTAATGGACCTCACCTACATTCATTTTGATACATTGAGAAATGAAATTAACTTAATGTTTATTTGCGTTTGCACATGGTAATGGTTATATTTTGCTAAAGTAATTCAATACTTACTTACTTAGTTACCCTTAAAATACCAGTACAATTATAATTCAACAAAGATTTTTGAAATATAAACTACAAAGACGCAATCTTGGCCCGGCTTTGGTCAATATCCTGTTCAAACCACATCTCCATAAACATTAAGATCCTTCACTCTCTATAGGAAAAATAAGAAGTTGTACTTGGAAATCCAAACGAAGTTTTGTGAAGCCACTAGTCATGTTATACTTTCTGGCCACGCCGCTAAAGGAATTTCAATGAAATTCGGCAGAATAATTAATCATAAATGTCGTATTTAGTCCATGGTTATCCATGGTACACTGTTATATTTGATGATCCAAAAAATGCAAATTCGCTTTTGGCTAACACAGATTTCTTGTCTTCACACGAACTCAAAGCTTTTATACCGGCAGCAACTTCAGAGTCAACCGGAGTGATCAAATTTATACCAACTAATCTTAGTTGCAAACACTTATTCGACAAACTGATTAGTTCACAAGAAATTCTCTCTGTTCGAAGATTTACAAAAAAGACTCCAGAAGGGATAATTCCCCTCCAGACTGTGTCCATCACCTTCTCAGGTAACATTCTCCCGGCTCATGTCAAGTATGGTTGACATGGTTGGTATGACCACGTTTCGCCTGGTTCCCGTCAGGATATCATTGATAAAATTTAATTCCCTTGCTCCTAACTTAAAAATTCTTAATTCTGAATCGCTTTGCCTTTTAGGTGCCCCTCTTCTTGATCCCAGCATCGAACCTTTTCTTGATAAAAAGTTGAATGATTTCACCCTATCAGCCCCCAGATTAGAACACCTAAATACACACATTGCTTTTACTATACTGAAATCGTGTCTTTTTGTGCCTAAATTTACATATTTCCTACGTGCTAGTCCTATCTGGAAAAATTATAATTATTTAAAACTATTTGACACTACTCTTAAAAATAGTTTGGAAAAAATTTTAAATTTACATTTTGATAACAATTCTTGGACTCAGGCTTCGCTTCCTATTCGTTTTGGTGGGATCGGAATTCGCCAAATTTCTAGTATAGCCCTCCCCGCTTTTCTCTCCTCTTTGCATAGCACTTCCGTATTAGCCGGAAAAATCTTTGAGCATCCTCGCCAGCTTTCTGAGGTGAGAGAGGCGGAGGAGTTTTGGCAAGGTCTCTGTCCTAGAGAAGACATTCCAAAGGAACGTCACCAACAAAAACTTTGGGATGTCCCTCTTGCGAGAGAGACCTTCAATTCTTTACTTCAAAATTCCGTCAGTGACAGTAGTCGAGCAAGGCTCTTGGCGGTTTCCTGCAAAGATTCTGGTCACTGGCTTCATGCTTTACCGTCAAAAAATTTAGGCACTCTTTTCGATAGTGAGTCTTTCCGGGTGTGTGTGGGTCTCCGCCTTGGCACCCCTATATGTGAAATTTTTATATGTCCCTGTGGCAAGGAGGTTGACAAATTTGGTCTCCACTGCCTTTGTTGCCAACAAAGCGCTGGGCGTCTCGCCCGTCAAGCTACCCTTAATGACGCCATCAGAAGAGCTCTTGCCACCATTAATGTTCCTTCCACGTTGGAACCACGTGGTTTGGTCCGTGACGATGGCAAGAGACCCGATGGCCTCACGCTTATTCCCTGGGAACGGGGTCGGGCCTTAGTTTGGGATGCAACTTGTGTCGATACTTTGGCCCCATCCCATCTCAGAGAATCAGCCCTTAAAGCTGGAGCAGCAGCGGAGTTGGCTGAAAACGCCAAGCGTCGCAAGTACGTCTCACTTGCAAGTGATTATGTGTTTGCGCCGTTTGGTGTTGAAACATTTGGGCCGTGGGGACCCTCTGCTAAATTGCTGTTTGGTAAAATTGCGCCAAAATTAAATTCTGTCACAGCCAATAATAAAGCTGGCTGGTTCCTAGCTCAAAGGATTAGCATAGCTATTCAACGCGGCAACGCAGCCAGCATCATAGCCTCCTTGCCTCAAGGAAATGGTTTCGTTTTTGAATAATAATGTAGCATGTCTTAGTTTTATTTCTTCTTGTTTGTTATTAATAAAATCTGTGGAATAAAAAAAAAAAAAAGTATGGTTTGTGCGTTTTGCCTGTTGAACAATACATTAAACCCGTCATACAATGTTATAAGTGCTTGGCATTTGGCCACACTACAAAATACTGCAAGAGAAATGTTGTGTGTTCGATTTGTTCTGAGTCACATCATTTTAAAGACTGTACAAATGTTGATAAGCCTCTATGTATAAACTGCAAGGGAGAGCACATTGCTGTTTCCAAAAGTTGTCCTGTTAAAATACAAAAAAATAATGAAAACAAAGCAAGAATCACAAGCAGACAAACTTTGGGATCTTTTTTCCCTTTACTTGGCAAGTCTTTTGCAAAAGCAACGAGCTCTCCAATGCCAGCACAAACCAAAAGAAATACTAAGATTGAGCAAGATAACTTGATTGATATCATTAACAATGATAAAGTATTAAATGCCATAATTAATACATTGATAAAGTTAGGTTGTAACAAAAATAATGACTTACCTATAAGTTCATCAACAATAAAAGAGATGTTTTTAAAAAATTTTAGCTGTAAGGATGGGTGAAGGTCTTCTTCGAATCCTCCAGCATAATGTTGAAAGTCTCAAACCGAAGTAAGCACTTATTAGTCAATTATTATTTGTTCAAGATATTGATATTTGCATTCTGAATGAAACATGGCTAAGGCCTTCTGATTTTGTAAAAATTAAAAGATATGATTTATTTCGTCGTGATGGAGTTAATGGTCATGGTGGTATTGCCATCTTTTGCAAAAGTTACATAAAAAGTAATTTAGTTATCACTCAAAGTTCTGATAAAATTCAAACAATAGCAATAAATGTAAGAACATGCAACAATTTAATTACCATACTAGGAGTATATTGCCCTCCAAGGCAAGGACGTTTTCCAATTTCTTACTTAAAAAATGTAATAACTTCTTTGCCTTCTCCTATTTTAGTGATGGGGGATCTTAACGCACATCACACTGTTTTTGGATCTTCAACAAATAAACCCAGAGGAATACAAGTCTCAGATATGATTGATGAATTAAACTTATTTATTCTTAATTCTGGCGCTGTCACTACACTTAATAGACCCAATCAATCACCTTCTGCGATTGATATTGCTTTCACTTCACCATGTTTAGCCGCTGCATCAGAATGGTCTGTTTATTCTGACGATACTTTAGGTAGTTATCATTTCCCAACATCAGTCACTCTAAACATCAATGTTAATTTATACGAAGCTATGCAGATTCAAGAAAAGTATTTATATAAGAAAGCTGACTGGGTAGGTTACACAAAAAAGTCAAAAAATATGTTTGATGATATTATCTACGAAGATGATCCTCTTTTAGCTTACGATATTTTTTGTTCTTTATTAAGGGATCTCAGGAATGAGTTTGTGCCATTATATAATAATTCTGGAAAAAAATATAAATTGCACAAGCCAGTTCCTTGGTGGAATGAAACTTGTGATAAAGCTGTTAATGCCAGTAAACTTGCTCTACGTGCTTACAGACGGTATCCTACTATAGAAAACTATGTTATATATAAAAGGTTGGATGCAGCAAAAAAACTAATTATTAAAGAAGAAAAGAAAAATAGCTGGCAATCTTTTTGCTCCACTTTTGACAGAAACACTCCAATTAGTTTTGTTTGGAACCTTATCAAAAAATTCAATTACAAGTACACAGGTCCTAAGTTAAGAGAGGATTGCTTTGTTGATAGTTTCTTAAATAAAATAACCTCTGAGGAATCTCAAAATGATATCCCTGAGCATCTTAAACAATATTTTGATAATAACGAGATTAATAATCATTTAAATGAACCTTTTTCCGCATCAGAATTTAATTTATCGTTGGATGCTAAAAAAGACACAACTCCTGGGCTTGATTCATTTCCATATTTATTGATTAAACGTCTAGATAGATCGGCTAAAATCATTTTACTTAACATATTTAATAAGTTATGGTCAGCTAATGTCATTCCTAGCTCATGGAAATCTATAGCAGTTGTTCCGATACTCAAACCTGATAAAGATCCGAAATCAGCTGATTCATACAGGCCTATTTCACTTTCATCATGTATTGCAAAAATTTTTGAGAATATGATCAAAAACAGACTCGAATTATATGCTGAATCTAGAGATATTATACCACCAGACCAATATGGGTTTAGAAAAGGTCACAGTACTACTGATAGTTTATTGAAGTTTGGGGGAGATATACAGCAAGCTTTTTTAAATAATAATTTCTTGGTCGCTGTCTTTTTAGATGTTACAGGTGCTTTTGATAATGTTAATTTATTTTCACTTGTAAGAATATTAAACTATCACTATAACATACCAGGGAAAGTGTGTAGGTGGATCTTTAATTTTTTTTATGCAAGAGAAATCTATGTTAAACTAAACAATACTTTTTACGGTCCTAAATTAGCTTTTAATGGGATAATGCAAGGTGCTACACTCTCTCCATTAATTTATATTTTGTACACGTCATTATTTCATAAATATGTATCTGTACCGAATTTAACTGCCCTGCAGTATGCCGATGACATAGTTTTATATACATCAAATAAGAATCTGTCACAAGCTGTAAATACTTTGAACCATGCTCTTGACTTGTTATTATTATATTACAAAGGAAAACTTAAACTGGATATAAATCCTTTAAAAAGCTCTGCGTTAATTTTTGCTCACAAAATTGATTTTAACCCTGTAAATATTATGCTTAGGCATTGCTCTGTAAATATTAATTTTTTCTATGAAAAAAGATTTCTAGGAGTGGTATTTGATTCCAAATTTACTTTTAATTCTCATATTTTGAAAGTTGTACATAGCATGCAAAAAAGTGTAAATATTATGAGATCCTTGGCTAGTGTCAACTGGGGTATGGATCCTAAACTACTCAATATGATTTTCAAAAGTATTGTGAGAAGTCACTACGACTATGGTTTGATTGTATATAATAATTTTATTAATCAATCTTTATTACGTAAGCTTGAAGTTGTTCAAAACAAAGCATTAAGAGTTATTACTGGAGCTATATGCTCCACACCTATAAACTCTCTAGAAATTGAGTCTGGCATTCCGCCAGTTTTTATACGAGCAAAGTACTTGATTGAAAAATATTATCTTAAGGTTTTAGCTAATAAAAATAATTTATGTAAATACAGTGACAATAAGATTTTACAAAACGAACACATAACTGAACTAAATGTCGCATGTAAACACATTGATTTGAATCCTAAATGGGAGCTGAATTCTTTGGACATTCAAGTTGTCAAGCCTTTTATTTGTAAGGAGAAAGTGACAAATAATGAGGAGTTTCTGAATTTTATAAACATGAAGAAAGTTGGATACAGAAGAATATACACAGACGGATCTAAAACTAATGATGCAACTAAAGCAGCTTATTACGACTCTGATAGAAAGTTTGGCCGATGTTTTCCACTGGATAACAACTGTTCTATATTTACTGCCGAAGCATTTGCAATTTGTGCCGCATTACAGTATGTCAAAGGAGTCACAGCATGTCACTCAATCCTTATTGTAACTGATTCGCTAAGTGTCTTAAATTGCCTAGAGAATCCTACAATTTCATATACGAATAACGTTTATATAACGAAGATAAGGCAATTTATACATGAAAATCCAGATTTATGGATAGAATTCATATGGGTTCCCTCTCACAGTGGGATCACTGGCAATGAATTAGTGGACAAGCTAATGAGAATACCTACTCCAGAAATAGCTACATTATATCCATCACATCCTGTACCACTTACTGATTATTACCCACTAATAAAGCTCCGAATGTATAAGTACTGGCACACAGCCTGGGAAGCCAGCAAGCAGTTAAAGGGGAAATGGTATAGTGAGATACAGAAAACAATCCCAAATAAACCATGGTATTTCAAATTAAAATCACCAGCCAGAAAATTCATAACCACCATGTGTCGATTGAGATTTGGACATGGAAAATTCCCAGCGCACTTGAAAAGACTTAACCTTATCAGCTCTGATGTTTGTGAAAATTGTTTCAATGAACAAGCTACACTAGAACACTTAATACTGCACTGCCCGGCCTTTAACATGCAAAGACTGATTCTGATAGATGGCTTAATTAAGCTCTACCAAAATAATGAAATTCCCCGCCTCTTGCCATCTCTACTGCAGAATACTAACACTTATGAAGAACTATACAAATATGTGGTGACTACATTTGTTGAAATTTGAAAAGACAAATAGATGAAATACAACAAAGAGAAGAAAAAAAAAATAAGAAGAAGAAATATAATAGAATATTGTATTTTCACGTATATTTATGATTACAACACCAAAGAAGGTTTGGCAGGATGGACATAGTCTAAAAGCCGTAAAACTATTATTTAAAAAAAAAAACGTAAATAATCAGTCAAACTGTCAGAGCTTTATATTCCTTTTCATCTCCAAAAAAGAATGGCTAGGGAGTGGTAGCAGGAAATTGAACCTTGCAACGTTTGCTATGCAAAAGCTTTGATATCGAAGCAAACATTCGCATGCAGATAAATCTTGAAAAGACAGCTAAATATCTAGCCTTACGTTTTTAAAAACTTCTCCTTAGTCTAATTTAATCAACCTGAATTTAGAAACTTTTATGATACAGTTTTAGGTAAACACCATGCATCGTGGACCAAATAACTTGTAATTAACATAATATTCTTCGATTAGCTAACCCTTAATTAACCGGCAGTCGTGTGTGTGACAGCTCTGATTGGAAACCGAATCCCTTCCTTTGTGCGTCGGAGCACGCTAATAACTGGGAAAATTTAATAAACGAGTGTTTAAACGGGATGTGTAGCACGCGATACTGTGAAGTACTGAGATATGTTTATTTTATTGCGAACTAGCGGTCCCCCGCGACTGCGTCTGCCTTTCAAGTTTGCTTCCTCCCCTCCCATCGCAGCGTGATGTTTTGTAACCTAAAGCCTTCGTCTATTAATAAACAATCCACCACAAAATCAGAACTTTTCAAATCGGAATCGGAATCTTTTTAATGAAAATGAGTATTACTTCTCACGGGAGTGATTCGAAAAAAGATAACCGAATTTTGTGACTACTAACGTCTGTATTTCGCGTAATTTTCATTGATTTTCAATTCGTGTGCAAACAAAAATTACACGCCATATTCTAGCGAGTGATCCAAAAATAGGACCCCTGTAGTTCTTGAGATTAGATTAGTTAAACAAACAAACTCTTCACCTTTTTAATATTAGTATAGATCAATCACAACAAATAATATGAATCGAACTTCAGAATAGGTACAGAAACGGTGAAACCAAATGGATAGATATGTCGAGATTTTAGAGTGATAGTTATTCATCGATAGCATTATTTTTATTTTTTCGGAAAGAAATAGTGTAAAAATCAATAACAAGCCAATCTTCTATATATCTTTTTCAATCAAAAACCCAACATGGCTATAATGGATATGAACTTGTTTAAATGCGGGTGTGCTTGTGATGTCTTAATACACTCATTTTCTTTTAAATTAATTATGTAAGGTTTTTTCGTTTGGGATGATTTGCATTGTTATTTCATTAGGAACATACCTACTAACTGAAATAATCTTCGTCCCAATTCCAATACGCGTTGTTAGCTGTATATTCTGGCTACAAAGCGATGTAACAGAAGATCTTCTTAGCAATGGGCACAATGGTAACTCGATAGTTACCCACTGAATCGGATATTCGATGCAAGTTGCTGTATTACAATCCAGGAATCGATACGGGCTTTGTTTACAATAATAACCCATTAGATTGGATACCTATTGAACTCTTGATCCTGAAATAATTGTTCTGCAGGTTGTATCAATTGTTCATGAAACATATGCTATTCAAGTTTATACCTCTTTTACAGGAAATCTGTTTCAATGCCTAGGAATTTTATAAAATTCCTAAAATCACATGGAAATGTGTGATGTGGTAGAGAATGCCATTAGGCATTAAGTCCGCCAATTGTACATTTTTACAGTGCAATAAACTTTAAATAAATAAATTTATTTTAACTTAGGATACAGTGTCAATTTTATCAAAACAATAAATAAAATATTTAATTTTAAAATTAAACCGCCTTCAAAAAACATTTTCCTAAGTAGGTGAAACAAATCTATTTGGAGTCGGAGCATGATCTGAAGCTTACGTATACCAAATGAATTTGTTTCTCCTACGTAGCCAGAAAATGTGTTATTAAAAAGCTGTTTAGTCTTTTTTTTTCAATATACATACATCACGCTTTACAAAGAGATAAATTGCCTTGCTTTTATATAAAACGTTGAGACATAAATTATACTGACTAAAAAGTTTCTGGATTATATTACAATAATAACTAATCACCCTTTCTGGGTTCAGTCTGATAATATAATGATCTCTTTCCTCTTTGAAATATAAAGAATGATGTGAACACCAACACCGAAGGAGTTGTAGTGTGTGTTCGTCAAATATAATAAGCAATCTATTGTTTGTCGACAATGCATTGATTAAAGAGTCAATACGTGCCACCGATGACGCGTAACCTTTGTGTCAGGTGGTTCTTTTGACGACGAACCAGGTTAAGGGTTTAGTAAGGGCTGGTTTTGTGATAAGAAGTGAACTCAAATAATGGTCAAAAGTCGTTCTCAGCGATTTAATTATTCAGGCTGAGCATGTTTTGTTTAATCGACTGATCGAATATCTGTTAAAATAACCATTGAACGTATTTTTTAACCGACTTCAAAAAAGGAGGAGGTTATCAATTCGACTGTTTTTTTTTTGTATGTATGTTACCTCATATCTCAGTCGTTTGTCAACCGAATCGAAAAATTTTTTCGCTTACTTAGAGGGTGTGCCTTCTAGTTGGTCCCATTTTTTTCCATTTTGGGATCTGATGATGGGATCTTGGTGTAATCGAGAGAAACCCGTAAATTTTAAAGGCACGTATAGTGTTTCTTTACTAAAATCTTCATTTTAACGTGTTGTTACGTCTGATAGTCAACATCTTGTTGGGCTGAGCTGATGGTGGAACTCCTTAACGCTTAGGAGTTCAGTAATTATAATGACGGAACATATGATATGCAAATTGTAGCTTCTTAAAAAATAGAATCATAAGGTGCAACTCCCCCCCCCCCTCTTATGTAATCACTTAAAATGAAGAATTACTTCAAAACCAAAATGCACTAAAAAGGTTTTGAAGTCGGTTTTTGTTTAAACCCCAGCACAATCGTAAGTATGAAACCAGTATTAACGTTTTTCCACCATTAGTTAAGCTAACTATTGATCACAAATCAGCCCTTAATGTAGGTATATAGGTACAGGGCTATGGGTAATTTGGCCGGGAGATGCAGTAACTCATTTGCGACAATTTCTAACCGACTTCAAAAAAAGGAGGTTCTTAATTCAGTCCCTCTGGTTTTGTTGAAAAACGTTTGATATAATTTCACTTTTAGTAATCACTGTTCACATAATGATTGTTTAACATAATTTTGTTTGACATACTTTTGGAACAGATTATATTTGTTTGCGCTAACATTTAAGTGGCATAATCGTCCTTGGACCTAATCATTATTTCATATATTTTTTATTTCATCTAATATTAATTTGCATAATTTTCATGGACAAATATGTCAATCAAAATCAGATTAAATAAATAGTAAACGGATTGAATAATTATATCAAATACAATAAGATATTTTGTAGTTTGTGAAATGAAATTATGTCAAACGTTGTTCGAGAAAACCAGGGAGAACTTCGAATTAATATTCGACTGTATGTATTTTTTTCAACCGACTTCAAAAAAGGAGGAGATTCTCAATTCGATTGTATATACATTTTTATCTATGTAACCTCTATATTATATCTCAGTCATTTGTCGCCAGTTCCAATTTTTTTTCAATTCATCTTTATTTTTTCGGATCAAGGACAGTCTAATATAATATCATAAAATAACGTGTGCTATTATCAAGTCAAGTTTTTTCTTTATTTTAAATTTTGAAATATTGCCTTTATTCAAAGTGCCATGGTCCTAAAGTAGTGATCTTGTCCTAAATATGTCCTAAATATGTCTATCTTTCCCATTTCAAGAAAGAATTAACAGTTTTGATGTTACCGCCATTTTGTTAAGTTTTGAAATACGTACTTAAAATGTAAATAGCTGCTGACCGCAATCGATAAGTCACGATTAGTCACTGTAGTATGAACCGCGATGTTATCGATGTCGCATTCACATACGTATTCTACTTGGAAGGACAAACAAACCGACTGACTCGTTTAATATTTGTGGAGCATTGACCTTTGTCAGTCAAATGCAACTTATTTTTTTATTTATGTTACAGTCAAAATCCTTAACCAGTCAAAAAGCTTAGGTAAAATTAGTCAATAAAGTAATCGACTAAGGCTCAATTTCTTCATCGATAGTAATAGTAAAATAACGTTACCAGTAATTGAATATTAACGATTATGTGTTTTGAAGAGAAACCACCGCGGTCTAATGTCTGAATGGCTATTCTAATGACCTGAAATTCATGTTTATGTAATTTTACTGAGCGAGTGAACAGGTACTGAAATAGAGCTAAAGCCGGTATCGTTTCCAGATGTAAAGCCAGTTCTGATTCCAATTACTGTACCGGTTTTAGTTTAGTACTTTCATCCACACTTGCTGATTCTAATTTTGGTAGGTTTTAGGCACTAGTTTTAGTACCAGTTCCGATATAGGATTCGAAATCAGTAACAGAACCAAACTGCCCTTAAGGTGTTTCCTTCGGGCTTTAACATGGAGTCCTTCAAAAGGCGAGCAAATAATAGTTCTTACAGTTCGGCAACATATTGGTGTCACCTCTGACATCGCTGGGGCACCTGCGACACCGCAGGGGTACCCAAACTCCTCAAAGTACACTCATACTTACCTCAACCCAAAAACTGCAGTCAAGCATAACTGAAACCACTCCAACTTTGAGTTTTGACTAAACGTTTGAATTTCAAATCAATCTATATCAGTTTTGACTGGGCACGTTGGTCAAAATTGATATTGACTAAAATTCTGGTCCTTAAATCAGTCAATAAGGTCATTGACCTTACATTGACATGACATTGAGGGTTTCGGTCAAAATCTTTATTGAGTAATTTTAGCAGATATAATCAGCCAATAAGGGTTTGACCGACATCCTAAATCTCTAATTAATTTATTGACTAATTTTACCGGTCAATAAGGTTTTTGACTGGTTAAGGAAATATTTATGACTGCAACAATTTGCATTAAAATGCACAACCAAATTTAGATCAAAAGGTCTGGACTTAATATCAGGGCAATTTACTTTCAAAACAAAGCTAATGATTCAGAAAAACTACCTGTAAATAAGTCTAAGGGTGAAGACAGCTGTATCGACTAACTAGGGATTTATTTATTTTAGCTTTACTGCCTTGTAAGTTGTATGTACAATTGGCAAACTTAATACCTTATGGCATTCTTTACTAGTCAACTGCTTGAAAATGCAGAGAGTTTCATCAGTGATGTGCTGATTTAGATATTTCATGGAATTGGAATATATTGGAATCTTTATAAAGAGTCTTCCGACTGGAGCTGGGACTCCACTTTGATATATATATTTTTTACAATATTCTAGAGTTCCGTTCTTATTTATGTGAGTTGGGTACTGATTTGTTTTTTAACCATTTCGAAAATCTTATATCATAAAAAGACGACTAAATGAGTCAGGTAGGTACTCTTAGGTACAAAATAAGTTCTAAATCGAAATTAAAAAAAAGTTAAAACCGACTTCAAAACCAAAATGCACTAAAAAGTCTTAAATAAACTCTTCACCATTGAAAGGAAAGGAATCCGTTTTAGGCAAACAATTTCTTTTTGGAGTCGGTGCCATCACTTTGACCATCAAGCATCAACTATCACAGCACCGACTCCAATAAGAAATTGTTTGCCTAAAACGGATTCCTTTCCTTTCAATGGTGAAGAGTTTATTTAAGACTTTTTAGTGCATTTTGGTTTTGAAGTCGGTTTTAACTTTTTTTTAAAGTTTATTTTATTTCTTCATTTTCAGTGATTACATAAGGGGGGGGGGGGGGGGGGAGTTGCACCTTATGATTCAATTTTTTAAGAAGCTACAAATTAGCTATCATAAGTTTCGTCATTACAATAACTGAACTCCTAAGCGTTAAGGAGTTCCACCATCAGCTCAGCCCCACAAGATGTTGACTATCAGACGAAATAACACGTCAACATTAAGATTCTAGTAAAGAAATACTATACGTGCCTTTAAAATTTAAGGGTTTCCCTCGATTACACCAAGATCCCATAATCAGATCCCAAAATGGAAAAAATGGGACCAACTAGAAAGTACACCCTCTAAGGAGGCGAAAAAATTTTTCGATTCGGTCGACAAACGACTGAGATATGAGGTAACATACATACAAAAAAAATAATGATAAAAAAAAAAAACATACAGTCGAATTGATAACCTCCTCCTTTTTTGAAGTCGGTTAAAAATAGTACAAAATTTTTGTTAATTTATCTCAAAATCTGATTGACGGAATGTGGCAGAGGTTTTTGAGCATTTTAGTAAAAATAATAAAGCTTACATTATATTTTGCTAACTTTTATATCACATCTCAACTAGCCTAAAAAAAGCCGGCCAAGTGCGAGTCGGACTCGCGCACTGAGGGTTCCGTGCCAACTTTAACTGGATTAGGGAATCCACCTACTTCCACTTAGTAAAATACCACAATATTTTGTTGAAAGCAAATATAACTTTGTTTTTCATAGTGTTTGTATGAAAAACAAAGTTGTGTTTACGGTTGTTAAAAATATGCTATATCTCAAAAACTTCTCTTTCGATCTCGTCCAAACTAATTTTCTTTGAAAGTATTTATTAAGATCTACATTATGTATTTTTTTCAAAATATACACTCGCTTAGTTTAGAAGTTAGATGGGGGGGACGCCCATTTGACCACTTTGGAAGCGTCTAGCTATAAAGCGTTAGACTTTAAAAGAAAATAGTTCTAGAAACCTCAATGTCATTTTGAAAGACCTATTCATAGACACCCCACACGCATAGGTTTGATTAATTTTTTTTTGTTTTTAGTTTCATGTATGGGAGCCCCCCCTTAAATGTCATTATTTTTTGTATAAGAATCGTAAAGCGGTTAACAGGATACATCTTTCTACCAAATTTCAACAATGTGATGCTTATAGTATGGCTGTGACATACTGACGGACAGACAGATAGACAGACACACAGACAGACTTGACGAAACTATAATGGTTCCGTTTTTTGCCATTTGGCTACAGAACCCTAAAAATGGTTAAGTTTTTAAGGTCTAGTTGTTATTTTTGTTTTATTCAAATAAACATCCATTTTAAACAACTGAACCCTCAAAGAAACTGCCAAAAATGCTTATATTAACGCATCAAGATTACGAACACCAACAGTCTACACAAATTATTCACTGTCTTCAAAAAATATTTTGCTACTAAATAGTATTTGAGGCAGTTCAATTTTAAATTAATTCTTTACACAGGGTGATATTGTACCTAATCCGTACCGAAATTTTGGGTACAGACTCCACTGGTGAATATGAACAACTTTTACTTTCATAAACTACTTTACCTATTTTGATTAAACTTACGCTGTTCCCTAAGTTGAAATATACCTAACTGAATTAAAAACTTATCATCTCGCAATGACTTTTCGCTGTCGAGATATCCGAGGGCAAACATACATAATTATAGTATTTGAAAGCTTTGCATAAAACATACATACACATTAAATTAAAAAACCCTTTTTTTGAGTAGGGCCCATATTTTTTAATGAAATGTAGTATAATACCACAAAATAATTACCAAATTTGGGAGAACTAACGTCTACATTTCGCGCAATTTCCTTTGAAAATTAATTTATTTGGAACAACAGTCACACGCCATATTTAAGCGAATGTTTAAAAAATAGGGCCCCAGGTCTCGCACCAAAAAGTTATTTTTTACATCGTGAAATCCGCTTCATGCATAGAACAACAAACTTCACGAGTCGTCGATTTTTCATTAAACAGTCATTCGCTTCGTGTTTTATCGTATCAATGTAAGCGGAACGTCGAATCAATTTAGATCTGTCGATAAAACTGTATTATAACTTTGCGTTGTGCTATGTACACTATTACACTAGAAATCGAATACAACCGTGCATATTTTGTTAAGACTAGGTACAGATAGTTGATGACATACGTTCACTGCTAAATACAGGCCTCCTCCTTTCATGACGGTTCCAAGTGGTCTGAATAAAGTGCAATAATGCTACTTTTACTGTTTTTCTAGTTGGGCCACCGATTAAGTATGTTTTTGACACCACAGTGTTATTTTATAATTCTTAAACTAAAAATGGCGCACGGGCGAGATACCTCTAGCGAATCTTGATATCGAACTTTGTCCATGGTAATTAAATTACAAGTTTCACCGTTTTGCCAAAAAAATGCAGGGTACAAAACAGGGTGTTTTGTACATCGTGTGCCAAGTTAGAATGGCTTATTGTGGGGCAGTTTACTTTAAAAACTTTTTCATCGATCCTATTCGGAAAATTTTACTTTCATGCGTAGTTAGCCGGGTGGAAAACTTTTCCATCCCTAGGGTGGAAAGTAATTTAGATTTAATTGCTAAGATTACATATTATGTCAAATTTAATAGTCACATCGTATGTTTAAAATCGCTTTCGCTTATTTTTTTGCCTAGTTAAACATTGAAAAATGTATTTTTTATATACTTGTTTCTGAAGTTTACGCGAATATTACTCATCGAAATAAAACAACTTTTTTACGGATTAACTTTTCGCGAGTTTATTAATTTTATCCCGACGTTTCGAACACTTTACAGCGTTCGTGGTCACGGGTTGACTAAGATGTTATTTGTCATTTACAGAGTTTTGAAAAATATACACTACCGTCACTCAATAATATTAATTCACGTTCCTATCCACGCAGAAAGAGCTAACTGTGTCTTGTGATCTTGCAGTGAGTGGTCTAGCTTGGGTCCTAGTTAAAACTCAATGATATGATCTTAATACAATATCATGTTAGAACTGGATCCCATGCAGGTGGAATGTTGGAAAATTATCTCATCGAGACAAAAATGAATATGCAATTTGTCATATAACTTGTTGTAGTTTACGGGACAAATTTAAGATTGCGTTCTTCCACCATTATTATTGTATGTGAGAAAATTCAATCGGTATTTTTAACAAGGTTTGATTTTTTGTTATCACCCAAATGAAAAATAGTATGTTTAAGTCGGGTGAAAGCACCCATTTGACTCTCGAATTATTGGCGCTCTCACTCCGTTCCAGCCATGGAGCAAGGGGGTCCATTTTAAGGTGTTTTAAAATGACATACCTACCTTATGAAGTTCCTATAACCTTTTTTTTTTTTTGAAAGTTGAAAATTTAATAGATATGGGCTTCCGAAGTGGGAAAATGGACTTTTATGAACTAAGCCGGTGAAAATTTAGACACTATCAGCAAAAATTGGTTTCAACAAAATTTAATCGTCCTGCGATATACAACATTTTCAGCATAACTTTGTTCTTCATACAAATACTATGAAAAACAAAGTAATTTTTGCCGTGAAATAAATAGTGTGGTATTTTGGCTGAGTAAAAGTATGTAAACCTCTTATTCGGTTGAGGTTGGCACGGTACCCTCAGTGCGCGAGTCCGACTCGCACTTGGCCGGTTTTTTACATATGTAGCGCTACTTTTCCACTTGTTTCGCTATTACACATAATAACAGTGAAATACATGTAGGTATTTTAATTTTTCTGTGGCGCAAATACAACGTTTTTGTTTTATTTTAATACATATGACAGTAATTGGCATGCAAAACACGTCGCACATTTAAATGGGTAAGTACATGTACGTGTGCTGTTGCAAATAAATTGCTTTGATTTACGTTCGTGTCAAATCTGAACAATGCCAAGGTGAAACGGAGACAATGTACTAAATACCTAACAATTACTTATTAGCTATTAATCAACTATCCGTGTCAGTAAAATTTAAATAATTCTGTAGTTTTCTCTTAGTAACCCATAGGCGGAGCTATACAAATTATCTATGCAAATCTATCTATTTATTTAAAAAAGTGAGGCTTGAATGGAAACATATAAACTTTAGGATCTAATAACATCACACAGTCGATAGGTAATATTTAAGTTATATTGGACACAATGCTCTGATCCCAAAGAAAGTAGCTAATGCACTTGTGTCATGGAAATGTATAATACAGAGACACAACAGTGGCACCATAACACCCAGACCCGAGACAGTATAGAAAATTTTGATTTCTACATTGACCCGACCGGGATTCGAGCCTGGAACCATCGAACGGCGATGCCTTGAAACCAGCTTATTTAGCCACTACACCACGGAGGTCGTCAATAGGTAAAGTCTAGTTTCCAAAAACTAACATGATGTCTTTAGGTTTTCGAAATCTATTTATTACACATTTTTGCTGATAATCGTCACTATTTAACAGCCAAATTACGTCCACTGCTAAACACAGGCCTCCCACGGTTGAGCTTAAGCGAAAGTTCGCTAGCGGTCTGTATCCAGTGTCAGCTTATGATCTTTAGCTTTTCTGGATTTTGGGCTTTTGCTTTAGTTCATCTTATCGATGAATGTCCTACGCTGCGTCTTTGGTCGAAAGGTCTCCAATATAGAACTTTTCTGCCCTAGCAGCCATCAGTATTTTGCGCTATGTGCCCTGTCCACGGATTTGAGCTTACTGATTCTCAAAGCTATGGCCATTACCGTAAGTCTTCAACGTATCTCCTCATCTGATTCGACTTTGGAGAGAAACACTGAGCATAGGCTTTTAGATCGCTTGTTGTGTGATTTTGTTCATTGTTGTTATTGCATGTTTTTAGGGATACGTAGCCGAATGGCAAAAACGGAACCCTTACAGTTTCGTCTAGTCCGTCTGTCTGTCTGTCTGTCTGTCTGGCTGTCTGTCCGTCCGTCCGTATGTCACAGCCATTTTATTCTGTAACTATAAGCATCACACTGTTGAAATTTGGTAGGAGTATGTATCCTGTTTACTGCTTTACGATTCATATATAAAAAATAAAAAAAAGACATTTAAGGGGGGCCTCCCAGACATGAAACTAAAAACTTGTTTTAGTCAAACCTATGCGTGTGGGGTGTCTATAGATAGGTCTTTTAAAATAACACCTAGGTTTTTTAATCCATTTTCTTTTAAAGTCTAACGTTTCATAGCTAGACGCTTCCAAAGTGGTAAAATGAGCGTCCGTCCCCCCATCTAACTTCTAAACTAAGAGAGTGTAAATTTTGAAAAAAATATGTAATATAGATCTTAACAAATACTTTCAACGAAAATTGGTTCGGATGGAATCGAACAAGATTTTTTTGAGATATAGCACATTTTCAGCAACCGCAAACATAACTTTGTACTTTGTACAAACACTATAAAAAACAAAGTTACATTTGCTGTCAACAAAATATTGGATATGTGGATTTTACTAAGTGGAAGTAAGTAGATTCCCAAATTCAGTTAAAGTTGGCACGGAACCCTCAGTGTGCGAGTCCGACTTGCACTTGGCCGGTTTTTTTAAATAATAATAGCACAAATATTTCTTACAAGTTTTTATCAAATTACGCGTGAAAACTGCGGTTTCCTGGGTTGTTCTCCGTATTTTAGGCAGTCAAAGTGTATATGCAAAAGAAGCAATGCAGTTCAAAAACTAGGAGTTTTAATAGACGTTGGTAATGGGGCTGATATACATATAGAAACTGAATTTTTGACTTAATGGCCCACCTACTTACTTTTTTCAAATTTGTTTATTCAAGCCAAAATTATCATAATTAAATTATGGAAGTCTTCAAAAACCACTAAGGTAAAAAGAAATTAGTACCCTTTTAATGGCCATATAGATAACATTTGAGGTTATCACAATAATAATTACGAGATGACTATTAAATCTCCGTCATCGTCAATCGTTTAATCATAGCGATTAATCTAATTAAACCGCATTCTTTTAATCATTAAACTCTTACAGTCTAACTGCACGAATCGATTTTATTATTAAATTTCACACGTTTTTCAAACGATTGCTTTTAATTGTGCAGTTGCAACTGACAGAGGTGGGCCACGTAATGAAAATACGAAGCATTTTTGTGACTAAACGATTAAATGTTTGCAAAAATAAAGGTCAAAGGTTGCAGTATATGGATGCCAGAGTTTTAGCAACAAAACAGACATCTATTTTGGTGTTTACAAAAATTTACTGCTTGCCTTGCTATTGTATCAGCAGCTATCGAGAGTCTAAAAATATAAAAAAGAGGGATATACAACGTGTAATTTTGAATGCACCAAACATTAGTCTCCCCAAATGTTTTTTTTTTTCAATTGACCGCATTCTGAATGAAAAATATATATATAAAAAATATTTAAGGTTTTACGTGGTGTTTTAGTTTTACTGGTACTATTGATCTTTTATTGCTCTACGACGACGCTCTGTCGAGATAGGAGTCGATAGGTAGTTGTATCACCGCTTACGGCCGTTCCCTATATCCATTCTAACTGTGGTTTTGCCCTACTAGAGTTAGAAATGGTTATCTACCTTTAGATTTTTTGTTTCTATAAACCTACTGGCAGTAGGGTAAACTATCTCTGGATGCATCTTATCGATGGGAGGACGGATAGCTTACTAGGGATAGGCATTTGTATGAAATTGACATTTATTGCGTTCCTATAATGTTTTTCATCTGACTGTCAGTCAGTTTTACTATCTCTAGTAACCCCAAAATTCAATCCTAGGATTTTAGAGGATAACGCTCTTGTACACCCTGGCAAATTACTAGTTTTAAATGTTTCATTGATTTATTTATGTAAAAGTCCTGCTGCTCACAAGGTTAAGATAGAAACTTTCTCCCTAGTGGCGAAGATATTCCTTTACCCTAAGAAACCCTAGCCATAACCCCGCCTAACAAAAGATTCTTAGATATAATAAGGATGATGTGGTAGGAGAGCTGCGTTCAGGTCATCCAGGGCAGCAGCGTTAAGATGGTAGGTAGGTGGTGGGACCCGCTACCAGTCTGACAGACTGCCCAAACTGATCATAGGGGCAGATAAAGGTGTCTGCTGCAGTGAAGGGAAATGAGAACAATAAGGACGGATAATATCTGATTTATTGGTAGTAAATTAGTTTATTTAAAATATTAACAGATACATTAATAGGTGGGCCGCCAGTGTGAGTTCCGACGGTGCTGGATTCTGCTATGTAGGTCACTGACGTGTTCGTAGTTGTAGAATGTAAGGTGCTACCTCGTACAAGTTATGAAAAACATATAAGTTTCGGGTGGCGAACAATATTGAATCCAAGTTCAAGCAGTCAACTTTTTCTCTGGGAACAGCTGAGTGACTGGGAAGGTACCCGATGCTTTGCATAGCATTCGATGAGCCTGAAATAATTCCACCAGCATCATCATCTATTCCTTTGTCAAGGGAAGGTGAACTTTTTGCTGTGGCTGAAAGAAGTAAATAAAACAAATCAGTATAACATGAAAACAACTGGTATTTAAGCAAAGGATATTGACCAAAACTCTATAGAAACTCTGCACACTTTGCGGCAGCATGCGTCTTTACAAAATGCTTGGATAAAATATATACCTAAATATTTGAAAGAATACACACAAGAATATTTTTGATAAATAATCAGGTTTACAAGGAATTCAATGGCAGATTAGGCATTTTGAGGTTATGTTTTGTGATTGCAGAGTTTTAATGCACCTCACCTACATTCATTTTGATACATTCAGAAGGTAATTGTTATATTTTACTAAAGTAATTTAATACTTAATAACTAAGTTACCCTTAAAATACCAGTACAATTATAATTCAAACAAGATTTTTAAAATATAAACTACAAAGACGCAATCTGGACCCGGCTTTGGTCAAAATCCTTTAAAAACCGTAAACGACTTGTTTGTGAAAGTACAATTGATACTCACTCACTGCACTTATTTTATGGAAATAAAGTCCTCCTTGAATACATTGTTTACCAGCTGGACACATTGTTTTTTCTAAGCAATCGGACTAATAGCATTCTGAAACGTTTGCGAAAATAAACTGGAACTATAACTTTCTATTTCTTTTCAATCGGTCGTTTTGAATTTTAAAATTTATAAATACTTTTTACGTTAAAAAGAATTATTTTCAATCAATTGACGTAGGTATGATGTCAATCAATCAGCTGTCTGTCAGAGCTCAAAAACGTTCCATTTTACGTAAAGTCTGCTGCATGCTTCACATAATATTTTTACCCAAAATAGAACATATATATAATTAGGTACATAGCAATAAAAATAAATATTATTTTAAACGTATTATATAAATATTATCCTTGGTGTATCATAATGACCACAAATATCGTGAAAACGTTGACGCGACGTAATTGAGAGGGTTTTGTACAACTGCGTAATTCGAAACGTAAGGGAGGGCTTGGATAATGTGGCCTATCTTCTGCTAACTGGAGATAAGCAACACCTATCTGTAATATAGAAACTGTTTATTATGGTCGATAGCTGGTGACAACAGTTCGAGGATAGCTATCTATCTTTGATCTTAGTTTGCATATAGGGAACGGCCGTTAGTGATTCGTGCGCCGTTGACATTATTACTATTACTATCTACGTTTATACAGAACAATTTGCGCACATAACCATCATGTGCTTGTGTCTTATTAATTAAAAGGCAGGGCAAGATGTGTGAGAGGTTTCTTTGAAAAATGTGACCCATATTAAAAAGTGTTCCATATTAGAAAGTTCACTCGTTTTTCCTATCAAACTATTTTTAGGTTTTGCGCGATTAAAGTTACACGTAATATCTTACAATAAGAAGGTAGCGACTGATTTTCTTGTACTTATTGTGCCCAGCACTTGAGTCCTTTATTCTCCCGAAGCATTGGTGATATTGGAACTTAATGAGTGTTTCCTAAATCCTAAACTTAATTGAAATGTTTTGAGTTTTTGAGACGTTTTTTTGGCTAAGCCATGAAGGCACCATACAAAAACTGTTGGGTTTAAATTAATTGCTGCAAATCTTTACTAAATATTATAAAGCTGAAGAGTTTGTTTGTTTATTTATACGCGTTAATCACGGAAATTACTGAACCGATTTCAAAAATCAGTTTTGTGTTGGATAGCTTAAAATATATCGACGGGAGAAGAGGGAGCAAACTCAAAACGTGCGGACGAAGTCGCGGGGTACCGCTAGTATGAAAATTTAAATTGTTATGAAAACTTGTCTTTTATATGGTCGTTAATTTCTATGACGACCCGTCTGGTGCAGTGGTCGAGAAATCGCCTACTACGCAGTGGGTTGCGGGTTCGATCCCCGCACAATACAAACATTTGTGTGCATGAACATGTCTGTTTGTATTGGTCTGGGTGTTTTCTATGAATATCATGTATGTATTCACAAACAAAAAGTATTTAAGTATGTATTATATCCGTTGTCTGGCACCCATAACACAAGCTTTGAGTAGCTTACTTTGGGACTAGATGGCGATGTGTGGGAATGTCCAAAGGATATTTATTTATTTATTATTTATTTAAGTTTAGGATAAATTAGTTTTTGCATTGTATTTTTCCATTCAAGTCTAAAATTTCCTAATGGTTGTAAATGTGTGATATAAGTATTCCGTGTCTTAATGGAATCCTGTGACGCCAAGATTTAGAAACATGTTTAATACGTTGATGTTTTTGGCCTCCCTGAGGGTCCCCCAGGCCGAATGGCAACCCAATCCCCCTGTAACTTTTGACCTAAGCTTGTGAAAATTAAAAAATACACGATGTAGATCATTACAAATACTTTCAACGAAGATAAGTTCGAATGAGATCGAACTAGCAGTTATTGAGATATAGCACATATTCATAAACCGCAAATATTACTTTGTCCTTCATACAATTACTATGAAAAACAAAATATTATTTAGAAAACAATATACAACGTATTATTGCAAAAAATATTTTTTGTCTTAATTCTATGTATGGAAGCCAAACTCACTTCAACTGTGTAATGGCAATAGTTTCAGAATAATGTGACTGTGACATACGGACAGACCGGCAGACTTGAAGAAACTACGGTTACGTTTTTCGCCATTCGGCTTCGGAACCCTAACAAGTAAATAAATGATGTATGCCTAAATGAAACGTTATTTATATTGATATTTAACTACATAACTACAGTTGAAACATGTAAGCTATTTGTATTCCTCGGTAAGCGGACATGACATCTGCACCGCACCATAGCACAGGCAAACCCATTCTATTAGGCACGCGTTACACCGCAAGTGACCGCATGACTACGATCAAAGGCATCCATATACTATGCCTTTATGCACAGCTAACTAATCTGGTGACCTGCTTCTATTATATGGACAGCGACCTTTGAACCTTGAAAACAAACGATTAGCGGTTGTTAATTACAGAGGTGCTTAACAGAATAAGGGCTTAATGACCTAGCACTATGCTGCATTACTAAAATACCTTGAAAAGTTAGTAAAACCCATAAATTTATAACCGTATAAATTAATGAATTATCAGGGTTTCGTACCCAAACCCAACTAAGGCTGTCCGTCTCTCCGTCTTTACATCACCAGGCTGTATCTTAAGAACCGCGATAGCTGGACAGTTGCAATATTCATTAATTATGTATTGCTGTTGCTGCTAAAATGAAAATACTCAAAATAAAATAAAATAATTATTTAAGGTCATTTTTAATTTAAGCACTTGGAATATTAAACACTCATTTTTAAAAGTCAAAATTCATTTTAATATTAAATAATAACATTTCAATACAATAAATATTCCCACACAAAAAAAAAACATTTTATTGCAAAATGGTACGGAACTCTTTGTGCGCCAGTTCGACTCGAAATTGGCCGATTTTTGTCAATAATCATCTTAAAATTATTCATCAATATTTGCGTCGATGTTATTATACTCGTATCTAATGTATTTTATAGGTTTTTTGGTGTTCATGTATTAGTGAAATAAAGAGTTAAATCATTACATTTAAAAAATTCATAAGGATTTATTTTTATTCCAAGTAACGATAAGGACTGCCACTTTTGTAAAGTTTGAATTGATTGATTTTGAGTATAAAATCGTGAATTCGGACGACACCGGGATATTTAGAACCATTAAGTTTTAATGTGACATTGACATCCTTAATTTACCGGAATATTTTTTTATGAATAAAACAAAAGTGAAAGAACTCAATAAATCTGCCACCACAGTAAAACCTCAGCGAAAATTCTCGTCTTGTATGCAGACCTGTGCAAACATAAAACGCGTATAAAATTGAATATTCCTCTACATTCCTGTTATTTCAAAACCCTCTCGAACATACGGTGTGCTGGCGAAATTGCACTCTTTGTGAAACTGACCACAAAGAGAGACGGTGCCAAGAAACTATTTTCTAGATCACACGGATGTAGAAGGATCATTCGGATAATCTGACTGACTATCCAAAGTGTAACGTCGATCGTACGAATGTAACATGAAAATGTTCCGGATTTTTGAAAGTCATGCCGCATTTGCAAATAGTGCTGCAGTGTGACAAGGACTCAAAGCTAGCATTCAAAGTAGCAGATGCAAGCAATCCATTGATACATGGAGTTTAGAAAGCTGTTTATATGTTATATTTTTTATAAACCAGTACTAATTAAAAGCAGTCTAAGTGTAAAGTAAAGTTGCCTGTAACGCCTCACTGCTGGGCAAAGGCCTTACCTCAACTATGAGGTAGTTTGAGCCATACTCCGCCATGCGGGCTCAGTGCGGGTTCGTGGAAGTGTGCTTGCAAGGCAAGCGACTGACCCTGCTATCAGATGTTATCAAGCCACCCATTAGGTCTCTGACTAGGCTTAACGACTAATATCAATCGATATTAGCCGGGATCAACGGCTTAATGTGCCTTCCAAAGCACGGAGATACTCGTGATATACGGCACTTATATGATTGGAATGGTCACCCATCTAAACACGACCGCGTTGTAGGTTGCTTCACTTCGGTACCACTACCAAAGCGCTGCTACCACTGCGCTACGAGCACCTCATCACCACCACCAGTCTATGTGTGCTTCTTCGTATCTTGTATGTTTACCAATTTTTAATGCAAAAGGAATGTAAAACCATTTAAAAAAACTTTTTTAAGCAGTTCAACTTGACAATATTTAAAATGAATCGTTTTATTTGACAGAAAAGTGTTTACAGAACATGAACAAAAATAAAAAAATAGGGTAAATCGGAAAATCTCCTGTAAGATTAAAGAGATTTTGCTTGACTAGCTTGACATCCGCATTACTGACGATGACAGCGTTAGTTCACTTTTTTGCCGTCGGCCAAAAGATCCTTCTCGAGCTGTAGAAATAAACGAGCGTCATCTTTGCCGGCGCTTGTCAGAACTGGAAAGAAAGTTATACATAGCAAATTGCACTTGTAAAAAGCAACTTTGGCTGTTGTGACAGACGAGGAATCGAACCCTGTGTCTTACGCAATCCGGGCGTATGCCTATTGCGTAAGACACGAACCCCGTGTCTTACGCAATAGGCATACGCCCTACGATTTACGAGTTTTGAATTTCAGGCGGCATTTAAGTATAACTTGTCATTTATAAGCGCCATGCTCCAAAATGCGCCTATAGATACTTAATTACATATCACTGCTAAGCGTAGGTATATGTTTTTATCGCAAGCCCTCTGCATCTTCTTTCACTGCATTGTTATATTTCGTACATGTAATATTTAGCGAAGTCTTTTCAATCACGTTGCATTTTGTTTCATTGTTTGTTCGTAACTTGTTGCAAGCAAGTGCAATACAAGGTATATTGCAATTTGTTGTTCACAAAGAAACATGAACTCTTCAACTGAAATTAGAGTGTATAAGTTTGACAACGTCGAATCTTTGTTTTGTTTAATTTAAAAATATATATAATATAATGATACTAGTGGACCCAGCGAACTTGTTTCGCCCCCAGCCCCGTCCCACCCCAGCCCCGTCCCGCCAAGTCCCGTAATTTTAAAATTTAAGCATTCCCAGCGAATTTTGTTTCGTCCTTAAATTACTAAAATGGCTATTAAAAAATAAGGGTTGATCGTAGAAGGGTGAAAATTGAGGATTGTATGTATTTTTGTATGTTGTATCATAAAAAAATAGAAATTAAAAATTTTGTCTAAAAAATAAATTAAAAAAATTAGGGGTGAACTACCCCTAACATTTAGGGGAATGAAAAATAGATGTTGGCCGATTCTCATAGATACCAGATAAGCACAAAAAATTTCATTAAAATCGGTCAAGCCGTTCCAGAGGAGTATGGCAACGAAAACTGTGACACGAGAATTTTATATATAAGAAGAAGATTTACTTCGTAGAGTATTGCTTTTTTTAACGACACGTAAATGATTAAGGAACTTGAGTAGGTACTTATAATGGTGTCTATATTTTTTATGTGATGAGTAGGAGATACTTGTATTTAACAACAAACGAACATGTGCGAATTGAATTCGCGCACTTAGGGGTTCCGTGGTAATTTTTATAATATAATTATATAAATATAATTATATAATTTCAAACTGAATTAGGGGTTCACTTACTTCAGTTTATTGATAGAGAAAATATATGAGTAGAAAAACCTGCAATATGAGATAAAGTTTTTGTGTGTACATTGTGTTCGAAACTAATGAGAGAGTTGATTACTTACTGACTCTGTCTAACTCCTTTTGTTCCTAATGTACACATATAGTTTTGAAACATCTTGTAGATTCACTTCAATAATTATTTCCTTTAAAATTATCGTCATTTGTTTTTAAGTTCTTTAGCACTAATAACACTCTTAACAGATACTTCACAAAAGTAACAAATGTATTGCAAAATTGCTCATCAAATCTTTATTATTGCAAAAGTTCAAAAGTAAATGTTGCATAAATCTTAAACGATGCGCACGACGAAATGAAGTGATTTTTATAGGTTATTGAAGATCATTTTAGCTAATTTGATCTAACCTATACTTTAACCATAACTCGAATTATAATTTCAAACCACTGTCATTTCCTCTCAGTACCAAGTGTATCACAAAACAGTGTATAAAACCAAAGGGTGCTACACTGAAATTGACTTTGCCATCCCATAGTCTCAATCTGAAAGTGCTTTGTAAAAGTGATCGGCAGGCATAGGATAACACTGCCGGTCGGTACTGAGAGAGATTGCGAACCATCAGTGCTTCTGTAGTGATTGGTTACCCTTGTATACACAGCGAATACTCGAGAGAATACTACTCACATTAGAGAGGTACGCTAATAGTTAAATTCGTTTGGTGGCAGAGCGAGAACCGAGTAAGGCTAAAAGTAATAAGGCTTATTATAGTTTTACAGTTAAACAGCGTGTGTAATAGGAGTAAAATTTTTATTTAACGACGATTCTACAGAGTATACTTAGTTACCGTGACGTGGTCATAATGCTTTAACTCAGACATATAGTAATACAAAGTTATAATTAAATTAAATTAAATAAAAGTTTATTTCAGGCAGAGCGCATAGCAGTTAGTAACAAAAAGTCTTATAATTAGTGTTAGTAGTACTGTGATTCTGATTACATTGACATTTAGAAATCATTAATTTCATTAATTAAATTATATTATTATTAAATATGTTACATGAATTACTAAAATAACCGATATTTAATGTTGTAAAATAATAACAATTCAATTTTATAATAATCGCTATCAATTTTATACTTAACGCTAAAAGAGGAAATAATCGCTAATCAATGTACATCAAAATCGCTAACTCGCTGTATTAACTGATGGTGTCAAGTTCTAGACAAATTTGTTTGCTATAGTACATTGTCAGTTCAATTTGGTTTGTTTGCAATGCAATGCAAAAAAAAGAAATATATTTTTCGTTATGATTAATGAAAAACATTTTTTTTGAATACTAAAAGGGCCTATTTTTCAAAATTTTGCTCCTAATACACCTGTACTCGTATAACACCGCACGCATTGTAGTCCACTGTAAGCTAGGCGCTTTGCTCGGGGGTCCCTTTAGTTGAAGGCCCGCTACCGTGAACGCAATACATTTGTCGTGTTACACTGTCGTAGAAATAAATGTTTATTGTGAAATTTTGAGTTTTTTCATCCGCTATCACCGCCATCTTCCTTACAGTTCTCATTGTTTCGAAATTCAAATCAAAAGTGAAAACCAAAACTTGTTTTAATCCTCCAACTCCAAAGTTGAAGTGTTGCACACAGATCAAAAGTTCACGAATCAAACGACTAAAGGCAACTTTATCGCAATTCCTTTTTTCTCTTTTTTGTCCAAACCACGCCCAATCACGCAGCTCGTCCTCCGCTCTGCATATTAAACTTCAAAAACGGCCAAACGGTCAATTGGAAACAATTTCCGCCGGCCATGGTGTTTTGCCGACGGCCGCGGACATGGCATTGTATCGATTAAAAAACTATCGGTACATATGCACTAGATCATGCGATTTTGAACTCTATCGCTATTTTTGGCTGGTTATGTTTATAGATCACTGACATACACTTTTTATACAATTAAAATAAACTAAATTAGTTGTTATTGACAATGGGCACGATACATAGCGCGAAGAACTAATGGCCGTTGGGGCAGTAAAGTTCGAGATTGGAGACCCTTTGACCAGCGTAGGACGTCCACCCCCAACATGGACAGACGACCTTGTAAAAATCGCAGGATCAAACTGGATGCAGACCACTTGTGATCGGTCGCTGTGGAAAACCGTGGCGGGGGGGCTCTATTTTTGAATTATCACGTGAATATAATTATAATATACAAGTCAATGAAAATTACGCGATACAAAAACGAAACTGTTGACGAAATTAAGCCATGTTTTTTAAAAAATCATTTTAGGGCTGAATAAAAATAATTTTAATTTAAAAATCGAACACTAATCAAAGAAAAACATACACCACTATGACGCGAGTGATTCAAAGATAGGGCTCCTGGTGACGGAGGCCAAGACTTACTTTGGATCGATTAGTCACCATCATAGAAGTACTATCCCCTATCGGAAGAGAAGAACAAATAATGACATTTATGTATGTAAAATTGTTTGTGTATGTGTTGTAATGTTTGCCATACCGCTTTTGTATAATATCAAAAAAATTCATTAGTATCAGTTATAGTAGGTACTATTTATATGCAAAAGTTTTTTATGATGGATAAATGGATGGATGTTTGTTTCTCCTTCTCGCCAATAGTACTAGATGGATTATGATGAAACTTTACAATACTATAGCTCATACATCAGAATAGTACATAGGCTATAATTCATAACGATATTATTGAGATCCGATATTTTTCGCGGGTAACCTCGGAATTAGTAGGATAACTAAAAGATACATAAATTACACATGTATTTTTTTACTATTACTCGTATATTAATATCCTAATAATATAAAAACGGTTGCAATTAGTTGCAATTAGTCCTACACTATTGTAATAGTCAAAACTATATAACTACACCTATAATGACTGCCATTTAAGCGCCAAACATTACAATACTCAGATGTTTTGTCAATTAGCGAAGTAACTATAAAAGAGCGGAATGTAAATTCCGCCCAGCTTTAGTAAGCCGGTATTAGTATACCAAATCGTCATGGGTTAAACATATTAGTTTATCGCGTGATCAACAGTCGACACGAAATATCGATAGCTTGATGCATCCCTAGTGTAAAACGAAAATTATTTCTTTGCTCAAAATATTCGTAAACATGAATCAAATGTTATTTGATCTTTGCTTTTTACGTAAATAAGCGTTTATAGAAAAAAGTAATCATAATCACAACTTAAATTTTTTTACACAATTTAAACATTTTTTTTAAACATTGGCAAAAATAAATCGTAAATTAGGACGAGTAGCTTTGGAATATTTTACTTGTGAAATGAAAATTTGTTGGGGTTATTTCGCTGTGTTGAATACCAATCAATTACCGAACAAGGCACCATGTTTCAGAAGCATTATTTCTCCAAAATATACACAATTTCACTTGAAATTATAAAAAATAAACTGCAAGTTATTTTCAGCGAGCCTCTTCGGGGCGGTCAACTGTTTGACATCTGCCAAAAAGGGCTCTGCTACATCGCATCTCGCATTTCTTTTTATCACGCAGCTTTTTGCTGATGACATCTCCCTTTTGTCGTTCTATTCCCAAGGGATAATTTTATGTTCACTATTTAAAAGAAAGTTTTATCATCGCTCAAGGCCCCAATTTTGGAATCACTCGCGTCAAGATGGCGCATGATGATATTTATTGATTAATGTGCGATTTTCCAATAAAAAGTGTATAATTCAAAACGATAACTAAATTTTATGACTACTAGCGTCTATATTTTGCGTAATTTCCATTGATTTTAATTTCGTTTTCCAAAAATCACACATCCTATTCAAGCAAGTGATTCAAAAATAGAGACCTGAATCGGCAATTACTCTTATTATTTTATTACATGTTCTCGAAAAGAAATGATCTTAATGACCTTCTGATCAGATCTGTTCATGAGTAAAAAGAACGTTTATTATCTTTGTCATCGGGATGAATTTGTTTTCAACCAATTAGTATTCAAATTTGTGACTTTAGAATTATTTATTTATTGTGATGTGCTTAGGTACTTACCAAACCCATGTAAACAGCCTACAAGAACTAAAGTTTATCTACACCCCGCTAAGACTTTATCACAAACGTGATACGGCCTAAATTTGTTTGTTAAGGACTTGTATGACGTGTTGGCTATATTTATCTGACGTTAAAAGACACGAGAGATCCATTTTCCTGTACTCAAGTCATTAGATCGTCGTGTAAGTGATTATACCCGGATTAATGTATTTATGGAACCTGTAGGTGGAATCGTGAGACTGTTATTATGTGAGACACTACCTACCTAGAAAGGTAATGTATTTGTATTGTAAATTTTCCAATACTTATAAAATGGAAGGTAAAGCTGTAAAAGTAAATTTTTAAAAGTTATAAAGTAAGAGTGTTAATTAATTGATAAACAAATTTAATGAACATTTTTAGTTCTAAAAACATAATTGCATTTTCATTATGTGAAATAATGGTCTATCTTTTACGATACCGCAAACATCAATAACGAATTGTGACGTCACGTCCTTCAATCAAGCATGTCTAAGAGCTGTCAAACGTATCAAGTGCAGTGCTGATAATTGCGTACTCTTTGAGGAACGTGACGTCATGCAGACCACGTGACGTCGATGGGTGTTTCACCCGGCAAAAATATATTGTTTAAGCAAATACTTTTTTGTTACTTATAATTGATTAATTATTAATTTTAAAACGCAAACACCCTATCGTGAATTTTTGTGGAACAAATGAATGAGAGAACAAAGCTAACTGACTGACGGGCGTAATCGAAAGGTAGCAAGACTGAAGTGGAAGTGAGTTGGTTGTGTTGCGAGAAATAAAAATTCTTGGTGTAGTAAAATCCTAACTCGGAAACCATTTGGATACAAAAGACGAAGGCTGGGTCCGCAATCGAGACGGAAGGACGACTCAATAGTGAAAGCTGTCAGCAACTGGATCCTTGCATTTCACAGGAATGAATGCGGAGAATAATCAAATAAGGCACACAAGCTAATGGGTAAACAGAGTGGTTAAAAACAAGAAGAAGAATAGAACTTTAGACTATATTTTATTACAAGCGGACCCAGCAAACTTTGTTTCGCCCCCTGCCCCGTTCCACCCCAGCCCCGTCCCGCCGAGTCCCGTAATTTTAAAAGTTAAACAATCCCAGCGAATTTTGTATCGCCCTTAAATTCCTAACATGGTTATAAAAAAATTAGAGATTGGTGATAAAAAAGAAAAAATAGGGTTGTATGTATTTTTAATGCAACAATATAAAAAAATAAAAACGAAAAATTTCGTCCAAAAATTAAAAAAAAGAAAATTGCACTCCGGGAGTGCCGGCAGAAGTGAAAACTTGAATATCAACGTTGTGCATTTTTGATTTTTTGGAATAGGGAATAATTTTGAATGGATTGCTCTTATTATCAATATAAAAGTACTATCATTTTTGTGATAGAATAAAATAATAATAATAATAATAATACAATAATAATATAAATTAATTCAATTTTTTCCCCCATCCCACAAAAGTGCTCAACGCCGCTAAAGAAGTTTTCACTTCAAAAATAATTAATAAAATATAAAATTTGGTAAGAATCGGTTAAGCCGTTTTGGTGGAGTACGGTAACGAACATTGTGACACGAGAATTTTATATGTAACTAGCTGACCCAGCGAACTTTCTTTCGCCCCCATCCTCGTCTTGCCCGGCCTCGTCGCGCCCAGACACGTAATTAAAGAAAAATGTGGACAACCCTTATCACTAAGGGGTATGAAAAATAGATGTTGGCCGATTCTTAGACCTCTTCAATATGCTTACAAAATTTCATGAGTATCGGTCAAGCCGTTTCGGAGGAGTACAGGAACGAAAACTGTAACACGAGAATTTTATATAAGATAAGATATAATCCAAAGGAAAGAAAAAATCGGCTAAGTGTGTGTGGCGAGAGCGGGTTCCGTGTCAACTTTAATTGAACTGGGGATCCGCGTTCTTCCACTTAGCCAAAATACAATCATATTTTATTGACAGCAAATATAACTTTGTTTTTCATAGTGTCTGTATGCAGAGCAAAGTTATGTATGCTGTTGCTGAAAATGAGCTATATCTCAAAACCTACTGGATCGACCTCGTTCAAATTATTTTTAGGGTTCCGTAGCCGAATGGTAAAAAACGGAACCCTTATAGTATCGTCAAGTCTGTCTGTCTGTCTGTCCGTCCGTATGTCACAGCCATTTTCTTCTGTTATTATAAGCATTACACAATTGAAATTTGGTACGAAGATGTATCCTGTTAACCGCTTACCGATTCTCATACAAAAAATAAAAAATAATGACATTTAAGGGGCTCCCATACATGAAACTAAACACTTTTTTAGTCAAACGTATGCGTGTGGGGTCTATGGATAGGCTTTTAAATATAATGACATTGAGGTTCCTTAAAACCATTTTGTTTTAAAGTCTGACGTTTCATAGCTAGATGCTTTCAAAGTGGTAAAATGGGCGTCCCTCACCCCCCCCCCCCCCCATCTAACTTCTAAACCAGGCAAGTGTAAATTTTGAAAAAAATATATAATGTAGATCTTTACAAATACTTTCAAAAAAAATTGGTTCGGACGGAATCGAACGAGAAGTTTTTGAGATATAGCACATTTTCAACAACCTGAACAAAACTTTGTTCTTCATACGAACACTATGAAAAACAAAGTTATATTTTCTGTCTACAAAAAATTGTGGTATTTTACTAAGTGGAAGTAAGTGGATTGCCTTATTCAGTTAACGTTGGCACGAAACCCTCAGTGCGCGAGTCCGACTCGCACTTGGCCGGTTTTTTTTTGCTATTCGACTATATATACCCTTCAAAAAAATAATCGTATTTAAAGAAATTTTGGAGTACACGCATATGTAATCAAAGTCACCATTCTACTTCTTCCCAATGTCTTAGTGTTAGTATAGTATAGTATATACTCGTATTATCTACTTGTTTTATATTGCTTCCTGTGACTGATTGTTAAAAAAAATGAGGTAAAGGTACCCCTCCAAAAATATAAAAAACTATATTGGGTGTTTTTTTCGTCAGCGACGAACGACCCAAGGGTGGCTGTACAGTACAAACGATACTGATGCCAAAAAAAAAATTTACTGAACGAAACCCACAAAATCAATGTATTAATATGATACAGCGATCAAATCATAACTACCAACACCAGGTAGCCTCTTCGTAGCTTACTAGCTACGGCGTAGTATTTCGTAGATACGCGCTAGCTACGCGCAGGGGTTCATTCATTTTTAGGGTTCCGTAGCCGAATGGCAAACAACGGAACCCTTATAGTTTCGTCAAGTCTGTCTGTCTGTCTGTCTGCCCACTACTGTTGTGTATACTGTTAACCGCTTTACGATTCTCATACAAAAAATAAAAAATAATGATGTTTAAGGTTTAATGGGAGACTCCCATACATGAAACTTAAACCAATTTATTTTTTTACTCAAACCTATGCGTGTAAGTTATCTATGGATAGGTCTTTTAAAATAACATTAAAGTTCCTACAACCATTTTCTTTTAAAGTCTAACGTTTGAGAGATACACGCTTCCAAAGTGGTAAAATGGGCGTCCCCCCCCCCCCCCCCTCATCTAACTTCTAAACTATGCGAGTGTAAATTTTGAAAAAAATACGTAATTTAGATCTTAACAAATACTTCCAACGAAAATTAGTTCGGATGGAATCGAATAAGTTTTTTTTTTAGATATAGCTTACTTTCCACAACCACAAACATAACTTTGTTCTTCATACATACACTATGAAAAACAAAGTTATATTTGCAGTCAACAAAATCTTGTGGTATTTTAGCTAAGTGAATTCCTTAAATCAGTTAAAGTTGGCACGGAAACCTCAGTGCGCGAGTCCGACTCGCACTTGGCCGGTTTTTTTTTAGAAAGTTATGAAGAGGTTTTCTTTTACAAAACTTACATATCATTACAAGAAAATATTTTTTTAAGAATATGTATAAGTCATTTATTATCATACCTGAGTTATGTCACCTGTGAGAATGTCACCTATCAAAACAACATATTGTATAGTGGAAGTGCGCAAATATGCATTCCAAAGCATAAACTTATGCATTCAAATGGAAATATGTTTCTTTATACAGTTGAAATATATATTTCACTCATTTCCACGCTTCATTCATATTCTGAATACATGAAACAAATGCCATCTCTTTCTCTTTGTGTTTCAAAACATGTCGAACAAAGGTTATCCTAATTGACGCGTGAATTTTAATTCCAACTTTTTCCACTGGTGCCGAGACCGGCCCAATTGATTCGTTACAACAGTCAAAATACGAGCGACCTATATTTTGTGTTGGTTGCTGGTGTCATAATGGAATTAGGGTGCTGTAAGGGCGAGAAGACACGGTTCACTCACCATCTATTCTTGAAAGTCGTGAAGACGCAGACTGCATACAAATATTATAATGGATACATCTAGAGACGACAATCGTCAGACAATAAGTAAATATCCGTTAACGACACAGTGGAAGCACTCTAACATATTACTTACAAGGTATGATTCGCACATGAATTTTTCTAGATAGGACGAGAACAAAAAAGAGAGAATAGAGTGGGAATAACAGATTGTACTGATTGTTTCAGTTCTTATTTTAAGTCTAAGCCAAAATACCTCGAACGAAGATATTTAGATGATTGTAAATAATAACAACCGGTCGGAGTTGGAGACCTGGTGACCTGTAATACAGGTTTATTACCTACCACAGGCGCCAGCGATCCACAAACCAGATCATTAAAAGCAAAAATCTATGTTTTCCTGCCGTTCTCGCTTGTCTAATTTTAATGTTCTTATATCATAACAGTACATGTACACAGTACGTGTTTAGATTAGTTTGTGGTGACTTTATAAATATTTTATTTATTTATTTATATCTACATAATAAAATTTAAAACCCCCCGACTTAAAAGTGAGACAGTACAAATTTCAATTTGATCAGACTTAAGTCGTCAACTAGAAAAAAAAAATATTACCAAGAACACTCGGGTCAAAATTGTATATGACATAAAAAGCTAAACGAAAATCGGATCATCAATTTGAGAGTTACGATACCACAGACACATACACAGACATGTTTTAACTTATAACATATCTGTCTTTTTGCATTGGGAGTCCATAAAAGTATTTAGCATTAAATAAGTCTTATCAATACGAGCCTACTGAATCTGATTAAAATGTGCTAGTAACAAACAAGCAACATGCAACAATGGTAGCAGTGAACAAAAAGGTCACAATCGGAGCATGGCTGAAAATTGTATTCAAAGTATGTGACACTATGCACTTGGGTACATGTATGTCATTACATCAGACTGTGTTATAAAACGCCAATTGGTGTTTCTTTCTTTGTTATGGTTTAGGACCTATATATTAATTGACTGCAAGGATTTTGGCAAAATATAGCGCAGGGTTTTTTCACCTTTTTTGCAGACACTTTTTTTATTCTTAAATACGTTATCATTGTAATCTTTAGGGTATTATCGTTCAGTGAATTCGATTAGTTAAGTACACTACAAAAATATTATGATACGAAGGTACAATAATAGTGTGTATCAAACTTTACAGATTGCTTCATACACGAAATCGTTTGTACAGACTATTATTGAAACATCTATAGTTACTAAATCGACGTGTTCCGATTGATGTGAATTGCTATTCATAAATTACGAGTTTTTAGTGCCCATGATAGTAGCCTCTTAATTCCAAAAAAATATTTATAACATTGCCAAATACTGTTTCAAGGTCACGGACCCTAGAAGTCCATGGACCACATTTTGAGAAACCCTGATATTAAGAGTTAGTGCTCTGTGTTACCACCTACAGAAGACAATTAAAAAAAATAAAAACCGACTTCAAAACCAAAATGCACTAAAAAGTCTTAAATAAACTCTTCACCATTGAAAGGAAAGGAATCCGTTTTAAGCAAACAATTTCTTTTTGGAGTCGGTGCTGTGATAGTTGATGCTTGATAGTCAAAGTGATGGCACCGACTCCAAAAAGAAATTGTTTGCTTAAAACGGATTCCTTTCCTTTCAATGGTGAAGAGTTTATTTAAGACTTTTTAGTGCATTTTGGTTTTGAAGTCGGTTTTTACTTTTTTTAAAGTTATTTTATTCTTTATTTTTAGTGATTACATAAGAGGGGGGGGGGGGGGGAGGGGAGTTGCACCTTATGATGCTATTTTTTACGAAGCTACAAATTACCTATCATAAGTTGTGTCATTATAATTACTGAACTCCTAGGCGTTAAGGAGTTCCACCATCAGCTCAGCCCCACAAAATGTTGACTATCAGACGTAACAACACGTCAACATTAAGATTCTAGTAAAGAAACACTATACGTGCCTTTAAAATTTGAGGGTTTCCCTCAAATACACCAAGATCCCATCATCACATCCCAAAATGGAAAAAATGGGACCAACTAGAAGGTATACCCTCTAAGTAGATGAAAAAATTTTTTGATTCGGTAGACAAACGACTGAGATATGAGGTAACATACATACAAAAAAAAATGATGATAAAAAAAACATACAGTCGAATTGATAACCTCCTCCTTTTTTGAAGTCGGTTAAAAACACAACTTATTAACAGCATTACTTCCTGGTTCATAGTAGTTTTAAAGTAATTTCTAAGACAGGAATACCCAGAAAAAGATTTTTAGTCAAGAAACAATTCGATAGAGACCAAGGGTTCTCCCTTATACTGTCGAAAAACGTTTGATATAATTTCACTTTTACTAATCACTCTTAACATAATGGTTGTTTAACATAATTTTGTTTAACATAATTTTTATAACAGATAATATTTGTTTGATATAACATCGTTTGTGCTAACATTTAAGAGGCATAATCATCATTCGACCTAATAATCATTTCATCTAATTTTTGTTTTATCTAATCTTATTTTGTATAATTATCATTTTACATACTTTTATTAAGTAAAATGATCAGTTCGCCTATATTTTTTTTTTTAAATTATAAGATTTTAACAGTATTATCTTAAAGATAGAAAATAGGGCAACTTGACAAAAACAAAGCTTGACAAAAAAGGAGCGCCACCGAGCACCAGAACTCCCCTCTGTTGGTGTCGTCTAGGTTAGGTTAGGTTAGAACAGTGATCCGACAACGCGCGAAGGCGAGCAAGCGAAGCGAGCGTGCCTCGGTAGCGACCGCCGAGCGCCAGAACTCCCCTCTGTTGGTGTCATCTAGGTTAGGTTAGGTTAGAACAGTGATCCGACAACGCGCGAAGGCGAGCGAGCGAAGCGAGCGTGCCGCGGCAGCGGCCGCCGAGCGCCAGAATTCTCCTTTGTCGATGTCATGTAGGTTAGAACAGTATGATTATTTTTTATATTATTTAAGTTCACTTACAAAGTTTCGGTTAAATAAAAATTAGATTAAGCACTCATTAGGCCAAGCAAACATTATGTCATGTGATATTAGGCAAAGTGAAAATTCGATGAAATGAAATTATATTACATGAACAATTATGTCAATCAAAATTAGATAAAATAAATATTATAGGAATCGAATAATTATATCAAATGAAATTAGATATTTGAAATGTTTGTGAAGTGAAATTATATCAAACGTTGTTCGACAAAACAAGGGAGAACCAGAGACCAAGACCAACCGCTAGACTAAAAAGGCAATAGATTTCACGCGTGTAGATAATTGCGAACAGAAAATTAACTGAGAATAAAACATTAAATGATAGCAAAAGGTGCGCTTAATGCTATAAAACTTCAAGTACACGCATTTTGCAAAGCTGTAAACTTCATCAGAACGTTCTTGAATTCAATTAGAGAGTTTTTCGCATCTATTTTAGAGTTACATAGGGGTTTAATCTCCATGCGGGCCTATTGTTCTTTAGCATTCATTGTTTTTGTGATAGTTAGTACAGTTCTAGAAAATATTAATTGTTTTCAGTAGTTGCTCTTCAATATTGTTTAAAGGCTGCGATACATATGCCTATAAAACGGACCAGTAGCTTGCATGCCAGTTTTTGGCATGTGCAAGTTTAGCACGCCGCGTCCTTGCATGCCGCAGGCTCTTGCAGGCAGTCAATACTTTGTTCGTAATTGCTATATGTACAATAAAATAAATGAAATCCTTAATATCTACACCTGTCCTCTCACGAGAGTAAAATACATCCTAAAAACCCGGTTACAAAAACTTACTGGAACTTGGAACATATCGGGACTAAAATGGTGTTTATTAGCTTTATCAGAAGAGATAAGAGTGGTTGTTTTTCTTTTACAGATACAACTAATACTAAGTAGACTTAATCGCAGGGCTTACTTTCTTTATACTATACACACACACACACACGCACACACACACGCGCGCGCACACACACACACACACACACACACACACACACACACACACACACACACACACACACACACACACACACACACACACACACACACACACACACACACACACACACACACACACACACACTTTAATAACATCAGTTATTGTAACGATATACGATATGTGGAAGAATTGACGTCTGTCACACAGTTTTTTTGTTAACTAGTATAGACGTCAATAATACCCATCTTTATACTGAGTCCTTTGTGAAAATGTAACATACATTTCTTAAGAAAACTTGTATGCCCTTAATCCCTCAAGCGTATGTGAACGAGACACAATGCAAATTCTATTGTTATGCGGTTGCCTGCAACCGCTCGGGTGTTGCAGCATTAAGAACTAATAAAGTTTTTTTTTATCTATACTAATATTATAAAGCTGAAGAGTTTGTTTGTTTGTTTGTTTGTTTGAACGCGCTAATCTCAGAAACTACTGGCCCGATTTGAAAAATTATTTTTATGTTAGATAGTCCATTTAACGAGGAAGGCTTTAGGCTATATTACATAAAGATACGACTCATAAGACCACAGCTGAAATGAAAAATATTGCGAAAACGGGAGAAAGATATTCCTCTTGAGAGCTTCCGCTGCGTACGCTGCGGAAACCGCTAAAGTTACACAAAAATCATGTATGACAAGATTGTTCAACATTAAGAGTTCTATAATAAAGTCCGCGACAGCATAAGTCTATCTTTTATGGTTGACTTACTAGGACCTTTTTTATGTTAATAAATTTGTAAAAAAATAATGCATCATTTTTAGAGGTGTATTGTACACACAGGTATTTATTCTTATCAAAATAAATATATTCATCATCACGAGCATTTCATTTAGAACCAAGTTGCCCTTTATATCATTTGATTCCAATAAATATCTTAGGAGCTATCACAGTTTTAACATAACTCCGCACCAAAATAATGTTCGCAGCTTAAGTACAACGTGCGCTTGCGCTAATTATATTATGAAGCTGAAGAGTTTGTTGGTTTGAACGCGCTTATCTCAGGAACTGCTGAACCGATTTGAAAAAATATTTCTGTGTTAGATAGCTTATTTATTGAGAAAGGCTTTAGGATATAAAACATCACGCTGCGACGGGAGGGGAGGAAGCAAATTCAAAACGCGCGGACGAAGTCGCGCGGGACCGCTAGTATAAATATATTCATGCTATTGATGTTCAAACGCGCCAGTTTTTGAGCCCTCACCCCCCATATTGCATGCCAGTAAGCGTCTTCCTACACATACAAGGTGCTGGCATAAAAGTGTGCCAGTTACATGCGTGTGTATCGTAGCTAAAATTTGGAGTAGGCTTGATATTTCAATGCGCAATTAAGTCAATTAAGGTCAGACTATGAGTGAAACGATTCCATGAGCTTATTGATAAGCTAGTTACCTAGGCTTTGCACCGTCTTATTAACTACCTTTTGTAAATACCCACATAATATACCACCCATAAAAATAAAAAATAATGTCACTTAAGGGGGGGCTCTCATACATGAAACTAAAACCAAAATTTTTTTTTGTCGAACCTATGCGTGTGGGGTTTCTATGGATAAAATTCTTTTAAAATAACATTGAGGTTTCAATAACCATTTTTTTAAAGTCTAACGTTTCATAGCTAGACGCTTCCAAAGTGGTAAAATGGGCGTCCCCCCCCCCCCATCTAATTTCTAAACCAAGCAAGTGTAAATTGTGAAAAAAATATATGATGTTGATGTTCATAAATACTTTAAACGGAAATTGGTTCGGACTGGATTGAACGAGTGGTTTTTGAGATATATCACATTTTCAACAACCGCAAACATAATTTTGTACTTCATACAAACACTATGAAAAACAAAGTTATATTTGCAGTCAACAAAATAAGTATTGTGGGATTTTACTAAGTGGAAGTAAGTGGATTCCCTAATTTAGTTAAAGTTGGCACGGAACCCTCACTGCGCGAGTCCGACTCGCACTTGGCCGGTTTTTTTCGCTTCCCGTTGTTTTAGAGACTACGTTCTTTATTTTTCTGTGTTGGATAGCTTATTTATCGAGAAAGGCTTTAGGATATAAAACATGACGCTGCGACGGGAGGGGAGGGAGCAAACTCAAAACGCGCGGACGAAGTCGCGGGGGACCGCTAGTATTATTATATAATTACTAGTACAATTAGCGTGCTACTGATAAACTAAATAACGCAATCATTACTCTCGAAAAATATAAGTTAAATAGAAACGTATTGATATTTTATGAATTTATATGCATAAATATATTGGCATGATTTTATCTTGACATCCCTGGGACCCTAATGGCTCACAAAATCTTAACAGCTACTTTCTTGTAGCACTCTGTCTCTTGATGCTATTTTAATTATACAATGCTAGTTTAATTTAAGCTAAAAAAAATACTGATAACTAACAAGCTCATTTTAAACAAAAAAAAATACATATAATTTTAGTAATTTCAAATAAAGTAAATTCTTAATTTATTTGAATTATAACTATTGTCAAAAGTTGCGTTAAAAATAAGATAGTATTCTAAAGCATTTTGTATTTTTGGGACACTTAAAAGCGCAAAGAAACATGAATGGTCAAACTTTTATTTAGCCTCGTCCCGTTTCCCGTTTACATTACATCAGGTACATGTTCTATCGTCATACATACCTATCTTTATACAATACAAGCACGAAACACACTACAATGACACTATTACAGATATTATTTGCCCATACATGGCACATAGAACTGAAACCTTCCTTACCAAAACCGTACGATAAATTCGAAACAATCGATTCGTTTTACGTATCGGCTAAAAATAAAACAAAAGACAGCGATGCCTTTAACAAACAAGATGAAATAACATGAGGTACGCTTTCGATTTTCATATTTTCGTATATATATTTTTTCATTTAGTTATTATGTCGATTTATTTATGGAAATATTTTTTAAAGAAAAAAGAAGAAGTACATCTATACTAATATTATACAGTTTGTTTGTTTAAACGCGTTAATTCCAGGAACTACTAGACCGATTTGAATTATCATGTTTGCGTTAGATAGTTTCTTTATCGATGCTTTAGGCTTTATAAAGTATTAAGCAACGGGAGGGGAGGAAGCAAACTAAAAACGCGTGGATGCACTCGTGGGGGACCGCTGGTATAAAAATAATAGCACACTAGCCATACGCGTTTTCACTGCTGACTTTTACAAGATAAGTCAAATAGACAATTGAAAGAAATATTTTTCAAAAGAAAGTGAAAACTGTATTCTAAACCAAAATGCACTAAAATGTGTTAAATAAACTCTTGACTCTTTAAAAGAAAGGACTCCATTTTAGACTATCAATATCTTTTTGGAGTCGCTGCACAGATGATGCTTGAGAAAGCCAAAACGATGGCTCAGACTTCAAAAAGAAATTGTTCGCCTAAAATGGATTCAAGAGTTTGATGATCTGACCTCGACTTGGCAAAAATGGACATGAAGGCATTAACCCTAAGTAGGCGAAAAAAAATCAAATCGGTATATAAATAACTGAGATATGAGCAACATACATACCTACAAAAAATAAACTTTAAAAAAAGTAAAAACCGACTTCAAAACCAAAATGCACTAAAAAGTCTTAAATAAACTCTTCACCATTGAAAGGAAAGGAATCCGTTTTAGGCAAACAATTTCTTTTTGGAGTCGGTGCTGTGATAGTTGATGCTTGATGGTCAAAGTGATGGCACCGACTCCAAAAAGAAATTGTTTGCCTAAAACGGATTCCTTTCCTTTCAATGGTGAAGAGTTTATTTAAGACTTTTTAGTGCATTTTGGTTTTGAAGTCGGTTTTTACTTTTTTTAAAGTTTATTTTATTTCTTTATTTTTAGTGATTACATAAGAGGGGGGGGGGGCAGTTGCACCTTATGATTCTATTTTTTACGAAGCTACAAATTACCTATCATAAGTTTCGTAATTATAATTACTGAACTCCTAGGCGTTAAAGAGTTCCACCATCAGCTCAGCCCCACAAAGTGTTGACTATCAGACGTAACAACACGTCAACATTAAGATTCTAGTAAAGAAACACTATACGTGCCTTTAAAATTTGAGGGTTTTCCTCGAATACACCAAGATCCCATCGTCAGATCCCAAAATGGAAAAAATGGGACCAACTAGAAGGTATACCCTCTAAGTAGGTGAAAAAATTTTTCGATTCGGTCGACAAACGACTGAGATATGAGGTAACATACATACAAAAAAAAAATAATGATAAAAAAAAAACATACAGTCGAATTGATAACCTCCTCCTTTTTTGAAGTCGGTTAAAAAACATACAGATGAATTGATAACCTCCTTATTTTTTGAAGTCTGTTAAAGTTCATACACGCAGTTTGGACAACAGTTCGTTAGGGTAAACACTGCGGTATCTTATGTAGTTGTAATAAGAGCTAGCTTCCAGCAAAAATGTCCTGGACCCCTATTTTCGTAAGTGAGTACTTACAAAATTGAACTATCCTTTTTCAAATCCTTTTTCTGTGGATTGCAACTGATTTTCATTCCAAAATTATCAAAGAATATCACTCACTATCTTGACTAGAGTGATTCAAAAATAGGGCCCCTATTACAAGAAAATTATTTTCCATTATTGTTATATGTTTGCTATTGCCAGTAATGTGATATCCCTGTCGGTGTTATCTTGATGAAAACATTCATGTGGACGCACTTTCACAACAGCAACAGTGCATCCGATATGTGGGTCGTGTTGCTCTTTCCTTTGTACGAGAATGCATTTAAATAGATGCAGTTGCATTCGCATGTTGGGTTGTTACCTCATTTTTTTATACGGGTTTGGAGTTCCGCACTTAAAACGATGAAATGGAACTCTTGTGGGATAAAATCGTCCGAATATTTATCAACGCTCTTGTATCAATATCGCGTATATGATAATGAAATTAAAAATTAACACTCCTGACTGCTGGCTTACTTGCGTGTGCAAAAAAACTACATGACCTCATCCCACCAGCCTCCTTTTCCCATCGTCCGTCTAGGCGTACCGCGGGATACCATTCTTGACTTGTCGATGTCCCGCTGTTAAGAACTAAGCGCTTCTCATCAACATCTTTAATGCGCACGGCAAAGGAGAGTATCTGGCTGCTCGCATCGATGTTTCCTAGTGATTAAAACCCGTATCTGTTCAAAGTTAGAGTGAACAGGCTTCTTTTAGGCGAGCTCGTTTCATCTTTGACTTCATGTTAGTCGCACTTGGCTTGGTTTCCACTCAAGAGCAAACCCATGCTAAATGAATATAAAATAATTAAACAAAAACATTCCCGAATATTAGATATTATACGTCTTTTTTAGCGATCAAATCCAAGTTCTAAGTAAGGCAATTCCTTCAAGGAATGCAATTATCGCGAACTCTGACACTTATATTTTCTAAAAATAAATGAAAAAGAATCATTAATGTGTAGCAGTTTGTACAGAACCCTCGAAGCCAAGGTTCAACTCACACTCAACAGTTTTTTCAACCGAGTCACCGACTGAACAGGACAAGGTATTGCCTCAGTTTTTTAAGCGTGATCATTTGTTTATTTATTTTAAACTAATGCGAAAGCGTTCTCTACCACTCAACTTTAGATAAAACAAAGAATATACAGACGTGTTGTGTTTCCTCACGATTACTACCCAAAATGTACGCAATATCCAGTCACGCTTTTTGCCGCCGAAGATTTTTCCTGGACAATACACAAAAACCTTAAAATTGAATATACTAATGAAATTAAAAATATTAAAAATTGGCTTAAAGAAAATGATTTACAAAAAAACGGCCAAGTGCGAGTTGGACTCGCGCAGTGAGGGTTCCGTGCCAACTTTAACTGAATTAGGGAATCCATTTACTTCTACTTAATAATACCACAATATTTTGTTGACTGCAAATATAACTTTGTTTTTCATAGTGTTTGTATGAAGTACAAAGTTATGTTTGCGGTTGTTGAAAATGTGATATATCACTCGTTCAATTCCGTCCGAACCAATTTTCGTTTAAAGTATTTATGAAGATCTACATCATATATTTTTTTTCAAAATTTACACTTGCTTGGTTTAGAAATTATTAGATGGGGGGACGCCCATTTTACCACTTTGGAAGCGTCTAGCTATGAAACGTTAGACTTTAAAAAAATGGTTTTTGAAACCTCTATGTTATTTTAAAAGACCTATCCATAGATACCCCACACGCATAGGTTCGACGAAAAGAAATTTTTTTTGGTTTTAGTTTCATGGATGAGAGCTCCTTAACTATCATTATTTTTTATTTTTTGTGTGAAAATCGGTAAGCGGTTAACAAGATACATCTTCCTACCAAATTTCAATTGTGTAAGGTTTATAGTTACAGAATAAAATGGCTGTGACATACGGACGGACAGACAGACAGACAGACAGACAGACTTGACGAAACTATAGGGGTTCCGTTTTTTGCCATTCGGCTACGGAACCCTAATTAATACTAATAAAACAAAATACATACAATTCTACAATAGAAATGGGAAACCTCCAAACTTAACGGTTAAGCATTGCGCAGATCAAATTGCTATGAACACATCAGCCACTTTTCAAGGTGTCGTTATTGATTCCGAGCTCACTTGGTCGAGCCATGTTGATGCTGTTTGTCAGAGGATACATAGATTTGTGTACGCGCTCCATCATCTGAATAATCTAATCTTCAAACAGCTTTGATAGCATACCATGGCTATGTTGGCTCCATTTTAAGGTATGGGCTAATTCTATGGGGAAACTCAACATGCATTTCGCGTGTCTTTATTTTACAGAAGAGGTGTATGTATAGGTGATCTATTCGTGGTGTTAGACTGATGGAATCGTGTAGACCTCTCTTTAAAAAAATAAGAATTCTAGCATGGCCCTCCTTGTACATCATTGAAATTTTGTTATTCACGAAAAAAATGCCTATCTGTTTACAAAAGCACAAAACGATTGTAGTCGTGGTAGTTCTAGGAGATATCCGTGGAAGTTATCTGTTCCTGTAGCAGGTACGGTGTCCTGTCCTTAATATTTTTTTAAGAATTTTTAGAGTGTTGGTTGAGAACTGCTTTTATGACACTGAAGAGATCACAAAATTTTGTCGTGATGGTCAATTCAAACGAATTGTAATTACCTAATTCCTTACATGTTATCTACTTATTCTCAATTTGACATCGTATCTGTAATTTAATGACATTGCCTACTACGTAATTATTAATATTATTGACTTATGCAATTGTATTTGTAATAATATAATAAATCGTTTATTTCCAAAAAAACAGTTTACAAGTATGTTACTGAGTTTTCCCGGTACTGTACGGAAGCGAGTTATTCCCACTTGTAGTGGGAATAACTCGCTTCTTCCCTCGTGGTTATCTTAAAAATCATCGTTTATCATAAAATTTCTATTTTATGATAAACGATGTGACAGAAAATAAAACGATTAATAACAAAAAAGTATTAATAAAGTTTGCTCGTTGGTCTGTGTGTGCGTGTGTGTGTGTGTGTGTGTGTGTGTGTGTGTGTGTGTGTGTGTGTGTGTGTGTGTGTGTGTCGTGCGTGCGTGCGTGCGTGCGTGCGTGCGTGCGTGCGTGCGTGCGTGCGAGCGTGCGTGCGTGCGTGCGTGCGTGTGTGCGTGCGTGCATGCTTGCGTGCTTGCGTATGTAATTTGTATACAGGTTTTAAGTACAGGAGAGCGAGTATATCTAGGCATTTGTTCCTGTATGCCCTACGGAAGTGACTCCTTGGGATCGGCCAGAGCTTACCACATACAGGAACCATGATGTTGAATATCTTTAAGATGTTCTTTTGAGTAAATTCTCTACTTCCTCATACCTTAGTGTGCACAGCCATTGCATTATGGTTTTCTTACAAGTGTAAGGTAACATAGAATATATTTTAAGTACTTTATTTAATTTGTTGTATACAAGGGCTGACTGGCTCAAATATTGCCTTCTGGCAAAGGCTGTGCGAGTAGTAGGGGTAGGTACCACTGCGTCTTTCCTTCTCTTGTGAGAAAGATCGACATAAGTCAAAGACTTATGACATTTCATGACAAGACTGAGAACATACAGTTTTCTGACTGATAGTAAACCACTCATTCGGTATAATTTATCTGTAGGGAAGCGATATGGCTTAAAGTACATTACTTTTATTAGAGATCTCTGCGCTTTCTCTAATTCCAGAATATGAGTTTTGCCAGCACCTCCCCATATCGGGATACAATATGTAAGAACTGGTTGAGCCAGTGCTATGTAGGTTTTATTTAAAAGTGCGTATGTCATAACCTGTCGAAGTGATTTAAAACCCATATAAGCTTTCTGGTTCTATTGATTAACAGCTCCATATGTGGTTTCCAGCTTAACCGTTCGTCCAAAATGATACCAAGATATTTGGTTTGGCTGACTTTGTCAATATGAGGACAAGTGCAGTCTGGGTTAACGGTGTTGAGGCAGTTATGTATTTTAACTTGGAAATGGTTATCGGGCTGCGATTTATTAGATGGAGTAAAGCATATATAATTAGTTTTTTGAATATTTATCGTCAGAAGATTATCACCAAGCCAGTTAGAGATATTATGTAAGCCTCTCTCAGTGAGTTTAAAAACAGATTCCCAGGTGTTACCAGTGAAGACAACCGCAGTGTCGTCCGCGTACGAAAATATCCTCCCCCCAACTTCTCGGAGATTACATAGGTCATTGATGTATATTAAAAATAGAGTCGGGCCAAGGACACTTCCCTGGGGCACTCCGAAGTTAACTGTTGCTTTTACACTATGGATACCATCTATTTTTACTTGCTGTGTTCTGTTCTGGAGGTAGCTTTTGAAAAGTAAGAGTGGGGTATCTCTTATACCTATATTTTCTAACCTGTGTACAAGAATGGGCACAGAGACGGTGTCGAAAGCTTTTTTTAAATCCAAAAAGACTGTTAGACACTTTTTGCCACCATCAACTTCATTGACTAAGGTTGAGGTGAGTTCAAGAATAGCGTCTTGCGTTGAAAGACCCTTCCTAAAGCCATATTGGGAGTTTGAAATTATTTTAAATTTGTCCAGATAGCTAATCAGTCTATTGTTTATGATTTTTTCAATAATTTTAGAGATTGAAGTGAGTACAGAAATGGGTCTATAATTATTGACATCCATTCTGTCACCACTCTTGTACACAGGGGTGACTATAGATCGCTTCAAAGAACAAGGAAAGACGCCTGTCTTAAAGCAAAGATTGGTAAGACTACAAATAAGTGGAACAACAAAAGCTCTTGCATGTTTTAAAAACGCCGTGCTGATGCCATCCCAACCAGGTGAACTCCCCGAATCTAGGTTCATCAGAATGCTTTCGACTTCTTTGAAATCTGTATCCATCAGGACGAAAGAAGAAGACTGAGCTGGAGTTGTAGAAGCAAGGGATCCCGGGTTTCTCCGTCCAACACGTCTGGTAATGATATCGGCTAGATTTGCGCCAACACTAACGAAGAAGTCATTAACGTGGTTAACAGACGTTAATGACACAGATTTCAAATTGAGTAAGGCTACGTTACTAGTTTTTACCGCTTTGTATTGGGAGATTTCGTTCACCGTGTTCCAAAATTTTCGCGGGTTATTAGCAGTTTTGTTGATCAGATCCTTGTAATATAATCTTTTAATTTTTTTAATCAAATTACAACAATAGTTACGAAAGCGTTTATACGTAATTTTTAGTATTAAATTATGTGGGTCCTTTTCAAGTTTTTGTTGCATGTTATTTCTAAGTTGGATGCACCTCAGAACACCAGGGGTCATCCATGCTTTTAAAATCTTTTTATTATTTGAGTATTTTATTTGTTTTGAGTTGTCTTTTAAAGCTGTCACAATTATACTAATTAGCAGATCAGCAAAGTCTTCCGGATCATTACATGTTTCCAGACAAGTAATATCAGAAGATATTAGTGTTTTAAGTGCTTCATCAAAATCAGTTATGAATTTAGATTTAGTGTCAGGTTTACAGGTTGAGATCTTAGACAAATTTAGAAACACCGTATTATGGTCTGTAATTGTGGTGTTTAAAACAGCTACAAAAGCTGTATTGACTTTAGCGTCCAATTTAAGCATGACATGATCCAGGCATGAGCTTTTTCTCGTAGGGAAGTTATGGGCAGATAGGATCCCATGCAAAGACAAGACATTTAGATATGTAAGTCTATTTCGTCGATATTGAGGCCGTTCCTGATCTGTGGAGACTAGGTTTATATTAATGTCACCTAAGATCGATATATTTTTGAAATTTCTAATCGTGTCTAAGTGCATATCAAGGGTGCTTATAAAAGCATCAGCATTGCAAATAGAAGGAGAACGATATATGCCTAAGAAAACAAAATTTTCAATTATTATCTGGAGCCCGGTGGCATCCGCCAGGCAGAGGTCAGTTACCTTTGCACTGTGATTATTTTTAATGTAAACAACAACACCATCATTTTGGTTTAAGATTTTATTTGACTGATATGCAGTGTAATTTGTTAGCAAAGGTATTTGTTTTCTCTGGTCTAATCTACATTCCGTAAGTAATAGTATATCAACTTCAAAATTTAATACTGAAAGCGAGACAAGTAGGTCGTCAAAGTTCTTGTATATACTCACAATATTTTGCGTCACTATTTTTAGGTTATCGTTGCGTAACAGGTTTGGGCAGTGGCTAGTTATGTCTTGCACATTACATTTAACTGAGTCTGAGATTCGCATGCAGTCTAATTCTTGAAAGGCGTGAGGTTGATTATTCATGTACGAAATTTTTGGTACATAGGTCATTACTGAAGTTTGTTTCGAATACACGGCGGAATAATAATGTTATAAACACAAACAATAGGGCACGCAAATAATATGTAGGTGTGAAGATATAGAAATTATGTATATAATAGTTATTTAAAGTGATTTGTATTGGTGTATTAGTTAAAAATGTATGTGTTTGTGTTATGGTGTGTGTATGTATGTTATTCAGCGAGATTATGCGTTGTGATAGTGAGTCAGTTGAAAGAATGAAGAGTATAATGATTTTAGGAATGTAGTACGAGCTTACAAATATTTCTAAGTTTAAGATAATTGACTCACCAAAAATAAAGATGAATTGTTTAATATAATTGTAATAGCACAAATAAGTCCAAAACACAGATAGATCTAGTCAGGTTTCTTGCTGGAGCTGGTTGACCTGAGCTTCGTGTTGAATCCAGATGATTTTAGATTCGTCATCTTTTCTTACTAGTACTTTTCCAAAGGCCGTCCAGCAGTACTTGAACTTTTTTGATCTGACGAGGTCTCGAGACAAGAAGTACAGGCAGGCGGCCTTCGCCGTCAGCTGTTCAGAGATAAACACAGGTGTGTCCGCACTCACGGTGAAGCCAAGATGTTTCGCTTGTAGTTTGCATTTGTTTCTGATGTTAAAATCCTTTACCTTCTTTAGCAAGTCTGTTTTTAGGATCGCAGACCCCAATTCCACAATGATGGGGGGGCTGGACTCCTTGTAATTTCGTGCCTTCAGTCGATAGATATCCTTTATGTCACGTACCGATAGGTCAGAGTTAATAGTTTTAGACAGACATGTAATTATGTTAATTAGGTCACCCCTGTTCTCCGAGTGACTACGAGGTACATTTTTTAACTCGAGACTAGCTTTGCGAGATGTCCTCTGCAGGTCCTCAATTTTGTCTTCTAACATAGATATGTACTCGCCATCCTTTTTGACTTGAGTTTCCAAGTTTTCAATTTTCTTTTGAAACTCCATGTTCTGTGTAGTCAAAAGGGAAATGTTTTGTTCAATGTTCGAAGTCGGTAACTCAAGGGACTTTAACGAATTGGTGATGTCTTCATTACACTTCTGTTGTGCGCTTAAAAATGTCGTCATGAGCTTTGTAATTTCCTCTCTAAAGTCATGAAATTGGGATGGCGAAAGCTCATCTTCTCGCGGTCTTCTATTTCGAATGAAGACATAGCTAGGAGGGGTGTGTTCGCTTTGACCTGCCATCGACGCCGCATTCTGGTTCTCCGTACCGATGTCCATGTCGGTTTGTTGCTTCAGGGCAGCTTCGATTGGCTTTGGAGAAGGAGGCGTCCTTTCAATTGGCATCTTACGCTCTGTGTAGGCCTAATTGCAAAACAAAGCCGTCGGAAAGGTGATAGTGCAGCGGAGCGGACAGGTGACTCTTTGTATTTGTATTCAAATTATATTAATAGATAAATTGCATGACGTAGAAATGTTTGCCTCTCGTCACATCGATGAAGCATGATTGTTCAATTTTAATATTAAGACCTGATAATATAATTCTTACCATTTTTCAATGCAAATAAATCAATATTCTATTCTATTCATATTCAGTCTGAGTATGGAACTCGCAGCACGAACAAGTTTCGTGATCCATGAATTGACGCCACTTGTAATCAACTCTTACAAAAGGTTTCATAATCGAAATTCAACTTTTAAAGAATACGTCACAACCTTGTCGTCTATTTGCGACACATTTTTTTGATATAATTTATCTTTACGTTGTAATAACAACTCACTGGAGTTAACAACAACAACAACAACATTTGACAACATCACATACATTGCTCCGATTCCAAGCTAAGTAGCTAAAGCACTTGTGTTACACGTTGTGGAAAATCGAAAACAACGGTGGTATTACAATAACCAGACCCGAGACGATATAGAAAATATCGTTTTCTATATTGACCCGACCGAGAATCGAACCCGGAACCTCACGAGATGGCGACGCTTGAAACTAGCGTGCTAGCCACTTGACCACGGAGGTCATCAACAGTCTTCTGGGTGAACTTTCCCGACGTTAAATCACTGTTTGTTACTCATATTTTAGTCTAAAGTCCAGAGCCTCTATTTTTGAATTACTTGCGTCAAGATGGCGTGTGACATTCTTTGATTAAGGTCCAATTTCTCAATGAAAATTGGTATAATTCCACACGGGGGTGATTCGAAAAAACAAAGCTGCATTTAGTCAGTACGTCGTCTATAATTTACGTGATTTTCATTGATTTATAATGCGCCCCGGAGCGAACCCAATTTAAAACATAATTAATTGCAAAGTTAAACTCTCAAACGTTTTGATTTTGTGCTTACAATTAAATTATGTATGCCAGTAAATAAATATTCTCAGCATAAAGGTATTAATTCAGAACAATCACGCTCTTAGGTTTTGCATGGTTTGTTACAGTCAATATGGAAAATAGTCACGTTTACATCTTACAGGTGAGTAGGAAATAGATTAATTGCTAACCAAGAAGTCCCGCGTTCGAATCCCGGGTCGAGTCGAAATTTAATTCCGGGGTTTTCTGTCTTCAACACTTGGAAACAGCTCGGGGTCAAGAAGTTGGAGGTGATGACACTCTCGTGACTCGGAAAGCACGTTAAGCAGTAAGTCCTGCGTCTGATCTCTTACTGGTCAAACGGATCTGCAGTGTCACCGAATTTTAAGAGTGAAGGAACAGAGAGTGCCCTTGTTATTGCACAGACATTTGAGCACTATAAATATAAATAACATATTGCTAAAATATGCTCTAATCCCAAAATAAATAGCCAATGCACTTGTGTTATCAAAATCAGACACAACGGTGGTACCACAACTCGGGGTGTTGTGATTCAATATTGAAAATTATAACTTCTGTAAGGAGTTTAGCTTTACGTTATTTTATAAATAATAATTTTATTTTAAAACAAAGAGTAACGCAAATGAAACATCATCATCATCATGGGGTGCCATCTTCGAATTGAAGTTTGGAGGTCAGCATGTCGAAACCGATGCGGTCTTGAGCCGCTCTTTTTAGCTGATCATAAAAACTAAGTTTGGTCCTGTCTTTAATGTCATCCATTTTCTTCTGGGTCAGCCTGGTGATCTCTTGCCAAGAATCTTGCCTTCGAGGTTCAACCTTAAGAATTCATATTGGGAACCTCTTTGCATATGTCCAAAGAGGGCAACCTTCCTTTTAATTATAGTTGTTATAGTAGTTCACGATTTTCGCTTGAAATGAAAATGAAAATGAAACATCCGCACTCACAACCGCATTTTTGAAGTTAACAGCGCTAGTTCTGTATTTCGCCGTCCTCCAAAACCAAAAGATCCAAGTCGCACTGTAGACGCGTTGGTTTGCAAATCCCTCATACATATGTATACTAGCAACGTATATCATCCGTCATCTATTGTTTTCAAACAATCGGATGGAAATGGTACGGTTGTTTACATTTATTAGTATTCTAGAAGCGTTAGAGGAAAATACTGGCAGACCATAACAGTGGTCTTAGTATGAAGTTTTGTTTCTATTATATTAATGTGGCTTAGTATAAGGATGTTGAGTACTAGTGTGTGTGTGAATTTAATTTTATATACCTACTTTATTACCGAACTCTGATAATTCGATTTATGAATTAAATAAATAACTACCGGTCGGAGACCTGGTGACCTGTAACACAGATTTTTAACTACCACAGGCACCAGCGTTCCACAAACTAGATAATTAAAAGCAAAAACCTATGTTTTCTTTCTATTTTCACATGTATTATTTTTAAGTTCTTATGCCATAGCTGTACTGTGTTTTAAATTAGTTTGTGGTGACTAAATAAACAATTTATTATATTATTATTATTATTATAGTGTATCACAGAACACCTTTTTACACTGCGACTTGAAGCATCAATGCAGTAGCGCGATAGCATCGCGACTCACGCAATCAACAGGTTTTGCATAAATGCTGTCTGTGCAGAAGCGCGACTGCATCGATTTTGACACACAGTATCGGTGCAGTCGCCAATAGATAGTGCATAATTTGTCAATATCCAGCTTCTGCATGTTGTTAAAAGTAGCGCAAGTGTGTAAAGGCTGACAATTTGCGACTACATTGATGCTGCATCGCGACTGCTTCGCTGTTAAAATTCGCAGTGTTCAAGGTTATCGTCCATGCATGCATGCATCTATAATTACATTGGAAGGCCTTAGACCCTTTACACAGCGACTTTTAGCAGCGATGCAGTCGCGATGCTAACGCGCGTTAGACCCTCCCATAACATGTTTAAGAGAATGGTGAAGCGGTTAATGAGATACACTTACTCACCAAGTTTGACCTATGTAATACTAATAGTTTCAGAATAAAGTGGCTGTGACATACGGACGGACAGACAGATGGGCAGACTTGACGAAACTATAAGGGGTCCATTTGGTTACGGAACCCAAAAACGCCACAATATAGGCCTAGAATAAAATTAAAATTATAATGATTTACCTTTCTTGACTAGAAGGACACACATGCATTAAATAATGTTTTTTGTTTAAAAAACATCCCTAAGTATTTCTTATGATATCCAACATTTGCGTGGAGCAAGTCAGGGTGATACTACTAGGTTTCATACAGTTTTATAGCAAAAGTTCAAACCAAATAGATAAAGCAGTTTAAAATAAGTGAACACCTCCTACTTATATTGGAGCTAGTTTTACGAGGTAAGACAAAGAAATGCCAGATGTAACCTTGACGTCACAATAATCTAGTCACCAATAAGGTCGAGCTGCTAATGTTTTCCGTTTGTATTTTATCGCATCCTCTTCTTAATTAACAAGACAAGGCTTAACAAAACTGTGCTTTAACTTATTAATTTATTTCTATACTTCATTGCACAAGTCAATAATGAACTGTCGACAGCACATTGTACGGTCAACATCACGTCATGTTAAACACTGCGGTATCGTATTCACTTGTAATAAAGGCTAGTTTGCAACAAAAGTAGGTAACCTTATGTGCTGGCCACTGTAGAGCGCCAGAACATCAGGTTACCCACTTTTGTTGCAAACTAGCCCCTATTACAACGGAATAAGATACCGGAGTGCTTACCTTGACGTGCTTTAGTCCGTACATTTTGTTGGAGATTAACCCTTGTTTACTAGAGCTGTATACGATAAAGTGGTGTTTCCCTTGAGTGGAATAAATCTATACTATGATACTTTATTTAATAAACATGCATTTGACGACGCGTTTGGTGTATTGGTTAGAGCTCCTGACTATTACGCCAACCGTCGCGGGTTCGAATCACGCAAGGGGCAAGGGGTGATGAGCACGAATATTTGTACCTGAGTCATGTATTGTATATTATTATTAATATAAACAATTTTCAACTCAAATAGGTATGTAATAAAAATCTTATTCGGTTGTGGAAACGTTACCAGATAAGCTTTACTTAATTCACACATAAACAAATGTACTAGAAGTTTAAAGATTAAGTCACACTAGCAAATAAAGGAAGACTGTTTCTGTTTCCATAGGCATAAAGGTCATTTTTATGTAAAAGTTAATGTAGTAATGTCATTTTGTAAAAATACGCGTTAAACATACAATATAATGTAGCGTAAAAATCTTACGTTCGATTTGACTAAAGAGTGACGTAATTCAGGCTATGCTGCAAAACATGAATTTAATGACGTGAAAAACATTTCACTAATCATTTATATCGTTGGTTTGTTTGAACGCGCTAATCTCAGGAACTACTCGACCGATTTGAAATATGGTAACATACGACTGCGTAACATGGTAAAGAAACGACATCTTTGGCACGTGGTATTAGAAAAAAAAACGGCCAAGTGCGAGTCGGACTCGCACACTGAGGGTTCCGTGACAACTTTAACTGAATTAGGGAATCCACTTACTTCCACTTAGTAAATACCACAATATTTTGTTGACTGCAAATATAACTTTGTTTTTCATAGTGTTTGTATGAAGTACAAAGTTATGTTTGCGGTTGTTGAAAATGTGCTATATCTCAAAAACTTCTCTTTCGATCCCGTCCGAATCAATTTTCGTTGAAAGTATTTGTTAAGATCTACATTACGTATTTTTTTCAAAATTTACACTTGCTTTGTTTAGAAGTTAGATGGGGGGGGGGGGGGGACGCCCATTTACACTTTGAAAGCGTCTAACTTTGAAACGTTAGACTTTAAAGGAAAATGGTTTTAGGAACCTCTATGTCATTTTGAAAGACCTATCCATAGACCCCACACGCATAGGTTTGTTTTTTTTTGGTTTCATGTATGGGAGCCCCCCCTTTAATGTCATTATTTTTAATTTTTTGTATGAGGATCATAAAGCGGTTAACAGGATACACATTCCTACCAAATTTCAACAGTGTGATACTTATAGTTACAGAATAAAATGGCTGTTACATACGGACGGACAGACAGACAGACAGACAGACAGACAGACTTGACGAAACTATAAGGGTTCCGTTTTTTGCCATTCGGTTACGGAACCCTAAAAATAGGTATTACATATTATTAATTTACTTGAAGTTAATTTTAGGCGCCCTATCAATTTATGATTATGTTGAGTGCTAGGAGAGTAGTAGTACATTTACTCACAGGAGTACACCCGATTTGATTCTTTAATAACAGCACCAGATTTGTCGATTCAGAAATCCCAGTACCTATTTTTTATATACTAAAGTGCACTACATATAAGTCAACACCTTCAAATAAGTAAATATACCTTCACCCAATACGATTCAATATATAAAAAAGATATTTATCAATTCCGAGATCCCGGGATTTCTTCGGTTTTTGAAAGTGAATTTCATAATAGCCATCATCGCCTTTAACCCCTCAAGCGTACATACGCTAGGGGTTCACATGAACGAGACACAATAGATATTTTATTGTTATGTGATTGCCTGCAACCGCTTGGATATTGAAAAGTTAAGTAAATATGCAGCCGATTATCTGATCACTAATGACCAGACATTTGACCACTATCACACCTGGTGGTAAGAGATGATGTGATCAAGGATATCATGTCACGGATCATATAATTTAATTTTTGTTTTTATAGTGTTTTGTCACTATACAAACTTAATAATATAAATTGCAAATTGCACTTGTAAAAAGAAACTTTGGTTGTGTGACAGACGAGGAATCGAACCCCGTGTCTTACGCAATCCGGGCGTATGCCTATACCACTCGGCCACCGTCACATTAGCAAGCCTGTTGAATTTTGCAAGCGCTTTCTTTAACGCGTAGGCTGCGTGACGTCATCAATGTTGCGAGATTGCTCTCACAATATCCGAAGAAAATATTTTTACAAATATTCAACAATCGGTTAAGATGAACGAAGCCAATTTATAATTTAATTTTTGTTTTTATAGTGTTTTGTCACTATACAAACTTAATAATATAAATTGCAAATTGCACTTGTAAAAAGCAACTTTAGTTGTGTGACAGACGAGGAATCGAACCCCGTGTCTTACGGAATCCGGGCGTATACCTATACCACTCGACCACTGTCACATTACCAAGCCTGTTGCAGATGTTGTTGTAGCATGGATCATATTTTTAATCAAAAGGGGAATAAATAACAGAATCTTCACTACAAGAGCCAGTTGATGTTATATGAAGGGACATTTAACTAAACAGCAATGTATGCATTCCCACGGAGATTACCCTGTCCCCTTATCTCTTGTCACTTGCATTGTCCGGTCTACCATGCGCTTTTGTGCCGGTAAATGCTTCATTATCTAACGCAGTTGCTCACGTCACTGATACTGTTGCATATTAGCCTTCTATTTTACTTAAGAAGAATTGATTTAACTCAAAGTGCGCTTTTACATTAGAGCGACAGCGCTGCTGAAGGCTGCTGTCATTTATGTATGAAATATCCATATAAATAATATTCCTATCGGAATAAAAGGACAAGTAAAAGCTGTCTAAAAACGAAACTTATTTAAGATGTCAGTAACTAACTTCAGTAAGTAACATTTGTAGCTTAAAACGAGATTACCTTTCGTTCAGGTGATTTATGCCAATCGTCCTAAGGTAAACATATTAGTTTACTGCATTATAAACAGTCGACACTAATTATCGAACATGCAGCTGAAGTGTAAAACTAAATATTATTTCTTTAAACAAAATATTCGTAGTATGCATTACCTGTGTTATTAGGTTTTTACTTTTTACGTAATACGTACGTATGTGAATTAACGTTTATAGAATATAAAAATCAAACTGCGTACTAGCAATTTGAAGCGCAATGGTAAATATAAGTCGTATAATAACTATGATAAGTTATAACTTTGTACTAAGAAAAATATCTTTATTAGGAAGAAAGAAGATAATTGTTAGTATTTTTTATTAATGATTAACTAAAAAGAGGCTTCGATTTGGACTTATTTACCTGTTGAATGATTTATTAGGGGTTATTTCGCTGTAATGAACAACAATCAATCACCGATCAATTCATCATGTTTCAGGAGAACTTTTTCTTCAAAATGTACACAATTTCACTTCAATTAAAAAAAAACAAATTAAAGAATTTTTCCGCGAGCCTTCATGGGCTTCCAAACTGACAGCTGCCAAAAACGGTTCTGCTACATCGCATCTTCCATCTCTTTTTATCACACAGTTTGCTGCTAGTGTCATCTCGCTATTGTCGTTCTATTCCAAAGGGATAATATTTTTATAGAAATATCAGCAGCGCGGCTGTTGCGCGACTGTGGCGCTAAGTTAGGTTGCCTAAGTATGACAGCGCTCTAAGGCAATGCAGAGTTAGGATAATTATGTCGGAGTTAAAATGGCATAACTTATTTCTCTTTGTATTGTTGAATGTTTGTATATATGTTATTTTTTTCTCCGCGAATATATCGCGTTTGGCTGCACCGATTTTTATGTGGTTTTCGGTGAAGTATTTGCTGACGGCATAATGACTTATCCAGATTAGATTAAAAAATCGGACAATTTGTGACTGTGGCTTACTTTAAGATACAAGTAGATGTCTAGTTTAACAACAACTGAAAATTAAAACAAACAGAAAAATATGTGTGAAATATTAGGCGACCTTATTGCTACGCGAAATGATTTCCAATCTTCAAACAAATTAAAACACATTCAAGCCAACGAACAGTGATTAAAAGTAAGCAATATCTCAAATGCAGCGGGAAACATTCAGCATGTCCGTAAATAAGTAGAAACTACATTTCCTAAACAGGTTTCTAATTTCGCACTGTGTCGTGTTGTGGGTATCGCATCACAGTTTAGGGCCCATTCACACAGCGTTTTGCTAATTCCGATAATCCAAGCGATGGAGGATACGGGGCATGACGTGTAGTACCTATTTGTGACATATTCGAGAGAAAATCTGCAAAGAAAAAATACCACTTACACTTTTATATCCAGACTGCTGTATCTAAGTTATGAGAATTTCATTATTATGTTACCTATAATTTAGACAACCTTAGATTGCTGTACCATGAGTTTACCACGGTTTTAAACGCGATGACGGAAAAAAAATTGTATGGAAAATTGCACGCCTCTAGCGGCCACTGACAGAACTAAAATTTTCCATACAATAAGTTACGTTCGCTAGCGAATAAAACCGACGTCGCTATCAAGTTAACTCATGGTAACGGTAATGAAAGTGGTTTCTTTCAGCTATCTTAAAGTTAATTTATTTCTGTTATATTCTAGGAAGAACTGATGGCCGTTGGGGCAGGAAAGTTCTAGATTGGAGACCCTTCGACCAAAGACGCGGCGTGGGACGTCCACCAACAAGATGGACAGACGACCTTATAAAGATTGCAGGATCAAACTGGATGCAGACCGCTAGTAATCGGTCGCTGTGGAAAACCGTGGGGGAGGCCTATGTTCAGCAGTGGACGTCCTTTGGCTGATAATGATGATGATGATGATGATGCTTAATCTGGATGCGCTCGCTCTATCGACTCCGTCTTGCTTAGCCACGATTGCCTGTGACCAAAGACGCGGCAAAGGACGTCAACCAACAAGATGGACAGACGACCTTGTAAAGATGCAGACCGCTTGTGATGGGTCGCTGTGGAAAACTAGTGGGGGAGACCTATGTTCAGCAGACTTTCTTTGGCTGATAATGATGGTGATGATGGTGATGATGGTGATGGCTACCTACGTCTGTGGGTACGTGATTACCCATTGACTGTATCTATCTCTTATCTTCTCTTTGTTATACATTTAAGAAAGTCATGATTAAAACTCGAGAATCGGTGGACAGATTTTCATAATTTTTCACATTTTTTTATATTCGCCATTGCTTCATATAGGATATATGGGGTGCCTAAGCAGATATAAACTGTAGGCAGCTACCATATTTTGTTCAATCAACGGAGTATCAATAAAAGTGGTTTTAAAATTATGATGTGCAATAAAGATCCGTTATCTTGTTATAACTTCGAACAAAGGTTTTTTTTTTCCAGATATTACTTAATCAGTGTGGATGCATCTTTACGCTGTACCAGCGGCCTGGCACAGCGCCAGTCACACATACCGCTTTATAATTAACGCGCTTTAAGCACTTTCTGCTGATGAAATATGCTTTCTAAGCTGTTTCTAAGTTTCGCACGGTTGATAAAGTAATTTCTAATTCTTTAAATCATTAACTGAAAGGTTTAAAATAAAGGATATTTTTTCTTAAAATAAAATATAGGTAGAAACTGTATGGTAGAGGCCGCACATTATAAAATCTTCAGGAACCGCTTATATTTTTTGGTAAAACTAATGAAATTATAGTTTTTTTTCTCAAAATAATAATCATCAAAGTGATATCCATTTGCATAAACATTCGATAGTCATGCTGAATTGGCTAGTTTCCACTGAGAAGGAATCACAATGTTGGTAGTTTATAGTGACTAATTAGATAACAAAAACCGGCTCAGTGCGAGGGTTCCATGCCATTTTAACTAAATTAGGGGTCACTTACTCCACTTAGCCCAAATACCATAATATTTTGTTGACAGCAAAAATATCTTTGTTTTTCTTAGTATTTTATTTTTATGGAGGACAAAGTTATAATTATGATTATAGAAAATGTGCTATATCTCAAAAAATACTGGTTTGATCTCGTTCAATGATCTAAATTCTGTACTTTTCCAGAAATTTCACTCACTTAGTTTAAGAGGGGGGGGGGGGGGGGGAGAGGGGGGGGAATAAAGTGACTGTGACATACGGAAGGACAGAGAGACAGACTTAAAGAAATTATAAGGGTTCCGTTTTTTGCCATTTGGCTACGGAACCCTTTAAAACGAATTTATTTATTAATTTACCTAATGATTCAATATATTTTAAAAATTAAGTTTGTCAGAAACAATAATAATTGGTCACGTAACGCCTGTAAGAGGATGTGACGTCGCAAATTGTGCGATGGCGGGTTTCTTTAGCTGTCATAGACAACTCTCCATAGTATTTTGCCGTCAAGAAGACTTTTGACATAAGCTGTGACGTCATTTAGGACGCCATGACAGTTCGAGCGTTTTTGACGCCCATTCAAATTTAATTTTCCAAATCATAAATCAATCTTGTAAATGTTGACTATTTCTTAAAATAACAAGGTTTTTGTTAAATATATTTACTTTAATTTACTGCCTTGGTGGCGCAGCGGTACGACGCAGCGGTACGGGTCGCACTTTAAAGCGACGACTGCGCCAGAGGTCCCTGGTTCGATCCCCGGGTCGGGCCAAAAATATATACCTGAGTTTTTCTGCTCAGAAATTCTTAGGGTAGCCCGGAGTTTGGAAGTTGGCGGTGTTTCACCCCCGTGCCTCGGAAAAGCACGTAAAGCCGTTGGTCCTGCGCCTGATCTCTCTCCGGTCGTGTCAGATTGCTGTCCCATCGGGCTATGAGAGTGAAAGGAATAGAGAGTTTACCTGTGTTTGCGCACACACTTGTGCACTATAATATGTCCCGCGCAGTCGGTTAGTCATTGTGACTGGCCACCGTAGTCGAAATCGGCTAGGAGGACTACTACTACTACTACTATTTACGAATATAAAATATTATCTCGTTTTGGAAATTAGGTCAACTACTGTCGAGCAACTTGCTTGCTCTGATACCATTTCCCTGAAGTGAGCACAATGCCTATATTATACGGAACCGAATTGATAAACAAAACTGCCACTAAAAACTTCTAAAGTAACGCCATCATCAGTATTATTCCAAACTGAGTCATTGTCTTCGTCACCATAAAAACAAGCTTTTCTTCACAGCAGTCAAGGTCATTGCCAGCATTAACCGGTTACGAGCAACGACTGAAGTAGGTCTGTGTTACTTAACCGCGTTTACCGAACTAGATCTTTCCGTTGAGTTGGACACATGTATAAATACTGCGATAAAATGTACAGTCGACACCACGTCAAGGTAAACACTGCGGTGTCTTATGCAGTTGTAATAAGAGCTAGTTTTCAACAAAAGTGGGTAACCTGATGTGCTGTCGTCCGTACAAGAACATTTTGCTTGGCGAGTTTTTTTGTCACTATTTTGAGGTAAGATTGACTGAAGGCGATCGTTTCTAGTGAAACCGCCACCTGAATACGTCGAGTATTGTATTGGATGTGCAATAATGAGTATTATTATAAAAAAAACACATAATAATTGCATTAAATAAAAAAGAAACGTATTTTAAAAAATCAATTTAAACTGAATTATAAATAAGACAGGTTTCTCAAACATTTTATAACTCTTATTATATTTTATCTTATAAAAGTAGCTGTCGTAGCTAGCTTAGCAAACCTAGCTCGATTGGAAAAAGCGTTAGCCCTGTTAGCCAAAGATAATGGGTTTGATTCCCGCACGAGGGCAATTTTTGGTTACTTATTACTTTTCAAGAAAGAATATGAAATATGACACTGTTAGTGTTAAAAGCATTCCAACCTATTCAAACAGTTTATTTATTTACATAAAAAAGATTTGCTACTAATGATCCCCTTATTTTAAACAAATAATATCTGACTTTAAAAAGGGTAAATTCTGACTGCAGATGAACCTTATGGGCAGGTAACAGTATTTTAGTAGCGCAAAAATCTACGGGAAAAAAGAACCAAGGGCATTCTTAATGAGCTGAGCTAGCACTTGATTGTGATAAGGGTTCCCCAGGGAGAGGGCATTAATTGCCGAGGAAATGCCAATCTGGTACGAATTCTACTAGTCGAATGTTAGTTCGATGTTACTTTTCTGTATAATATTCGAAGTTTTTGTAAGTACTCTAAGTGAGTTCGCTCTGATCATCGACTCTATCTAAACACAATCATTTATTTATATATTTTCTACATACACCTATTCTCACAGAAAAATCCAAATCAATAGATAGCAGACCACATAATAAATTAAAACATAAGATCAATACATAATAAAATCATTGAATATAAAAAATAATAATAATAAAAGCAGTCAGATCAAAAAAAAATATTTACAGTTATTCAACATAAAAATTCTAAATAATTCTGTTACATATTAAGTGTAATGTCATGTCTAGTCTAGAGTCAAAAACAAACCCATCAAACTAAATAAATACACTACATCCATAAGGGATGATTTTTGGAATTCAAACACGTTTCTATGGTCCTATTTCTGGTATGTTCAAATTCATCAAAGATTGTCAGATATTCATAAATAATTGCATGTTTAGAGCCTTGATCAATTTACTTATGAAATTGAAGTGTTTGGTAGGTAAGTTTTGTTGTTTCAAAATCGAAGACGATCGTGCAACACTCAGGCGCAACCTTTGCAAATAATAAAAACAAAATGTATTTATATCCTGCAGTCGAATAACCAGTTTATTTTTATGGTCAGGGATATCATGACGAGAATATAATAAATGCGAGTTCCGTACTTACGGACAACATCGTTAAGATCTTCCTTGAGGATATCTTTTAAATTATGAAGAGTGTAATCGGAGTAAAATGGTTATTTATTTACAAAGAATGGTTTTGATGCAAAATGATAAAAATATTTTCAAAAAATATGACGTATTAGATGATCGAGTTAGACTTTAAAAATCTTAAATTTGTTTGTACATAACATTTATAAAATGCGCATCATTTTTACTTTGCCTTGGGCCTCAAATTCTCAATGCACATAAAAATTTGACAAAACTTTTTCAGACATTACATAACTTTCTTTAAAAATTTCAAAACTATACGTTTTGTTTTGAACCAGAGAGCTATTATGAAATGGTACACTCGGCCACAGGAAGGAGTGTGTTGCAGTCCGCTTGTATAGTCTGCAAAATGTTTTGCCATAACCGGAAACATAACTGAATGCATTGTTGACAAAACCATGTCGGTTCGTGTCTTATTTCCCTAGTACATACTGATCAAATATGGTCAATCCACGCTTTCGTCAACAAAAATGAAGGAATAATGATTTTGTATATGTATTCATCGATTCATGAATTAACCATAAAAAACTATCGGAACAGGAGGCTAAGTTAAATCAGTCAAACGAAACCAATTTAGGGTGACAGTAACTAACTTAAGCAAGTAACAGTAAGTTACTCAAAATGAGTTTAACTTCCACTCAAGTGATTTTTACCAATCTTCTTTAGATTAAACATATTAGTTTAGCACATGATAAATAGTCAACACGTCATAATATCGAACACGCTGTCCAAGTGCAAAACTGATTTTATTTCTATAAACTAATTATTCGTTAATTATTATGTGTTATTCTGTCCTACTGTTTTCGTGAATAAACGTTTTTAATTTTTTTAACCAACTTCAAAAAAGGAGGAAGTTATCAATTCGAATGTATGTTTTTTTGGTGGCTGTGTTACCTCACATCACAGTCATTTGTAGACCAATTTAAAAAAAAAAACAGTTGGTCCTGTTGTTGCCAAGTTCGCTAATCGAGGGAAACTCTCAAATTTTAAAGGCACGTATAGTGTTTTTGTACTAGAATCTTAATGTTGACGTGTTGTTATGTCTAATAGTCAACATTGTGTGGAGCTGAGCTGATGGTGGAACTCCTAAACGCTTAGGAGTTCAGTGATTTTAATGACAGAACTTATGATAGGTCATTTGTAGCTTTTTAAATAACAGAGTAGGTAATCACTTAAAAATTAAGAATTAAAATCAACTTTAAAAAAGTAAAAACCGACTTTAAAACCAAATGCACAAAAAGTGTTAAATGAACTCTTGACCCTTTAAAGGACAGGAATCCATTTTAGGTAAAGAATTTCTTTTTGGTGTCGATGCCATAACTTTGATCATCTCAAGCATTAACTATCAGAGCACCTGGTGTCAAAGCATTTGGTTTTAAAGTCGGTTTTTACTTTTTTCAAAGTATTTTTGTATTAAAAGCGCATTGGGAAATTAAATCGTAAATTAAGAGGCTTCGATTTGGACTTATTTAGATGAAGAACAATTAGTCACCGATCTGGTCACCATGTTTTAAAAGTACTGTTTCTCCAAAATTTACACAATTTCACTTGAAATTGTAAAACATCTCATAAAAGTAATTCTCAGCCTTCATGGGGCACTTGACTGTTTGACAGCCACCAAAAATTCTTCTGCTACATGTCATCTCACATCACTTTTTATCACACAGTTTTTTGCTACTGACATCTCGCTCTTGACGTTCTATCTTAAAAGGGATACTATTTTTATATAATTAACTGACAGCGCTATACGACGACACTTTGACGATCATCATCCGATGAATTTCTCGTTTTACTGATATTCTCATTTTGACTAAATCACTTAACTTTAGCTTCGCAAATTTTTACAACCTTGCATTTCATACTTACCACCCCTTCTAAACTCAATTAAGGTGACCTTATTTTTTCTTATTTATTACGTATACGCGATCGAATAAGAAATGAGAAGATACATAGAAGAACTAAGGTAGCGAAGATAGCCCTGAGATTCAGTCAGCTGAACTGGCAATGGGCAGGGCACATAGCGCAAAAAAAATTAGATTGGAGACCCGTCGACCAAAAACGCGGCATTAGACGTTCAAGGACAAGATGGACAGACGACCTTGTAAAGATCGTAGGATCAAACTGGATTCAGACCGCTTATGATCGGTTGCTGTGAAAAACCGTGGTGGAGGAGTTCAGTAGTGTACGTCCTTTGGCTGATAATGATGATATAAAAACAATTATAATTCATAATAATCAAAATCCATTGTAAAACTATACTCAGTCAAACGTCTACTTTGTTATATCAAAAAACTATTATTATGAAAAATATTTTTTAGGTATCTCGATCAGAGAGCCATTATCGGACACTAATAATCATATAAATTGGTCACGTTTATCCTTATTATGATATTTTGGAAATACCAACAGTTGTAATATGTAGAGTTCAAAAAAAAGTTGTTAAGAAATGCTTAAAGGTAGGTAAGTAGGTACTCGTATTTTGTTTTTGTGTAAAAAGTGCAGGCTAACCACTGTTAATGATAAAGTTTTCAAATTCAGCTTGACTACATTACAAATTGCCTAAGAAGATATATGCCTATTACGCATACAATAACAGAGAATGAATGCTGATAAATCTATATAATAAAAATAACCTATAATTTTCCACAGTGTGCATTTATAGTTTTTAGTACAAATTATTTTTAAACTCATGCATGACCCGTCAATACAAAATAATAGGTAAATACCATATTTCATTATCGATCATGTACAAGTCAGCTTTGTATATAATGAATAATTCATAACATGCTCTTAATGTAAACTTAGCGAAATTTATGCAGAATTTATTATTTGTGTAATATTCATAACTTATGCATGAATCTGTTTCTTAAGTTCAAGGTCCGTGATTCATTAAAAATATTTATATGATCAAAGCCCTCCCTTAATATGTATCTATGGACTTAACCCAGATGTTCCTATTGTTCCTTAAAAGACACAGCTTAGTTATTAGAAATGACATGTAATTTTATCAAGGAGCTGACTATTTAACAGTTTTATGTGTGTTATTATAAATTAAGTTCAAAAATTTAACTATTCTATGTTCTTAATACATTAACCAACCCATTTATTATAAATATGATCCTTTGAAAGTATCCTAGAACTATGTAATAACTTTTTTTTTAAATAAACAAGTTTTGTTCCTATTTGGCACATAGTATCTTATGTATCTAAGACATATTCTTTCCGGAATATCTGGGTTAATGAATTTTTAAATACCAAGTTTACAGTCAACTTATTATTAATGAATTAAGTTCGAATCTCAGAAATGGATTTGACAATATTGAGACTTTAATAGATCTGAGTTTAAATTGAACCAGACTTCCAATAGTGTGAACCAAAACAATTGTTTTCGGAACAATTTCTGAAAATTTAATTTTCTCATCAAAACGCCTAAGTTTCAACCTAGATTCGAATCTGTTTTCGATGTAATGTAATTAGAAGTTTCACAACTTAGTTCTGACGTAATTTTGACGCACGGAATTATAATCTAAGTGGGGGCTTGTTATGACTACCAATTCTCTTGGTAGAACATGACTTATTTCTCAAGTTTATTATTTGATTAAGTGGATATATTTTATAGAGAGGTGCTTGTAGCGCAGTGGTAGCAGCCCTTTAGTAATACCGGATACCGAAGTGAAGCAACCTACGGCGTGGTCGTGTTTGGATGGGTGACCATTCCGACCATATAAATGACGTACGTCACGAGCATGTCTGTGCTTCGGAAGGCACGTTAAGGCGTTGGTTCCGGCTAATATCGGTTGATATTAGTCGTTAAGCCTAGTGAGAGGCCTTATGGGCGGCTTGATAACATCTGAAAGCAGGGTTAATCGCTTGCTTTACAAACAACTGTTTCGAACTAAGCACTTGTCGTCAACAATAATAATGCGCATGGCAAAGGAGTGGAACTCGCTGCCCGCGTCGGTGTTCCCTAGAGATTACATTCCGAATCTTTTCAAAGTTCGAGTGAACAGGCTTCTTTTGGGCAAGCTCGTTTCATCTTCGACTTCGTCTTAGTCGCACTAGGCTTGGAATGGAGTCAAGAGCGAATCCATACTAAATAAAATAAAAAATAACAGCCCTCCACCAACCCGCACCGAGCCCGCGTGGTAGAGTATGGCTCAAACTACCTCATAGTTGATGTAAGACTTTGCCCAGCAGTGGAATGTAACAGACTAACTTTACTTTTTTTGTCTTATAGAATATCTTATGTTTAAGACGACTTCAACGACGCGTTTGGTGTATTGGTTAGCGCTCCTGACTATTACGCCGCCGTACCTAAGTCATGGATGCTTATTATGTATTTATGGGAGACGCCCCCGTCATAATCGTTGTCTGGTATTCGTAACACAAGGATGAAAATTCCTTACTTCGAAACCACGGCAGTTGGTGTGTTGTCTGGCGCATATTTATATTTATAAGAAATATCCTCGATCAAAAGCCCTATGTCGGATTTCCACAGATAACATTGACAGCAGTAAACATCTCGCGGTCAATGACAATGATTTAATCGATGATGACGACTCATAAATATTTTTAAATGCAAGATTCAAAAAGATTTTATTAGTATTATTTATCTCATAGTAGTAATAAGATCGCGTTGACCTACGTGCAAAAAAGAGTTATTCAAATAAACAGGCTGAATTTTTTATCAGTGACCAAATTTTGCATGAAGACTCCACTGATGGATGTAAACAACTTGTACTTTGGGGGCAATAGTCAATTCGAGAAAAAAAAAACTGTTCCATACATTTTGAATTTGGTATAGAACATCTGTCTTTTTTCTCGATTTCACTATTACCCCCATAGTAAAAATTGTTCATATTCATCAGTAGAGTCTTTACACAAAATAGGTGAGTGATTCAAATTTCAGCCTACATATCTGTTATAATATACAACACATATTTTACTTAGTATAAGAAAATATTTGTAGTTACATTAGTATACTAATAACTGCTATTTTGACATCTGATAATGGTTTAAAAGTGATGCGGCATTTAAATATGTTTCATTTTCAAACTTGTATATGACAAATACAACAATACAAAACAAAATATAAAATACAAGAGGTCTAAAATATTTTCGTTTTTACAAGCACAATCAAAGAAAGTCTTTTCCTTGAAGTTAAATGTAAAACTTTAAAACTAAGCAAATGGCTTGTATACTTTCAATTATGATGCAGGTATATTATTGAATTATGTTTACGCTCTGATGGAATTGAATAAAAAGGTATTCAAAGTTGATCATGCCATCAAAATAATTGCCATAACAATGGGTTTAGTCCCAATTACTGTAATTGCGTAGGCAGAATACAGCATTGTGAAAACAAAATTAATTGCCTCTACAATATTAACTATTTATGTGCAGATAAAGCAATGTAGGGTGGTATTTTTACTTATAATAATAATGGCCAACATAAGTAGTGATCGGATTATCATATACATACCTAAAGTTGAAGTTTTGGCTAGAATGGAATGCACTTTTGAATTGACGAAATCCCTTGACAGCCTAATTGACAAATTTAGTTTGTATAGGGCTCCGTAGCCGAATAGCAAATAACGGAACCCTTAGGACCCAAAGGATATTTATTTATTTATTATTATCATATTATTCACTTGTAATTTTTCATATTATAGTATTTTATTTATTTATTTATTCTGAAACTATCCTGTTTACGACTTTACGACTCTCATACAGAAAATAAAAAATAATGATATTTAAGGAGAGCTCCCTCATCCCTGCTCATGAAATTAAAAACTTTTTATTTTGTCAAACCTATGCGTGTAGGGATAGATCTTTTAAAATGACATCGTCCTAAAACCTAACGGCCTTACCTAAAAGTCTATCGTTTGAGAGATAGACGTTTCCTAAGTAGTTAAATGTGCGTCCCCCCATTTAACTTTTAAACTAAGCGAGTTTACATTTTGATAAAAAATCATGATGTAGATCTTGACAAAGACTTTCAATGAAATTGGTTTGAACGAGATCGAACTAGTTGTTTTAAGATAGAGTACATTTTCAATAACCGCAAACATAACTATGTCATTCTAAAAAACCCTACGAGAAACAAAATTTTATTAGCTGTCAACAAAATATTGTGGTATTTTGGATAAGTGGAATAAGTGGATCTTCAATTCAGTTAAAGTTGGCACCCTTTGTGTGCGAGTCCGTCTGGCACTTGGCCGTTTTTTTTCACTTCAGACAAGTCGGTTGCATATATGGCAGAGACATCGATCTATCCTCCTTCGAAGTCTTTTATTATTAATGACCATGAAAGTTTAAAACACAGACTTTACGAAAAAGTTATTATTGTGGTCTTGCAAACTCCAACTCAAGTCAAATTTGAAATCTTGGAAATTACCATTTCTAGTTTATGTTTCTGTTATTAAACATTTGTATGAAACATCATTTATCCTCATAATCAATTATGGTCAAAGATCAATATTGTTTTTTTATAATATTTTGTGCGTAGGTATTAAAAAAACCGTGTTAAACACTCTTGTCCTCGTGAATCAAATAAATTCATAGTAAGTACTTTACTCCCGCTCGCCCTACATTCAATATAAGCCACATCGTTATGAATAACACTTTCTTAATTTTTAATCAAAACTAAAACTTTTATTTGATTTCCTTCCCTACTCATCATCAATAAGTAGTCAATTACTTTTTTGCAGAATAACCAGCAGCCATTTTAATGGAATAATGTTACTTCCTTTTACAGTTTTTGTGTCATTCATTATCAGTACTAACTCGCAATCAATAAGTATCTAAATAGTTAAGTTTTAAGTCACAAAAAACTTCTACTCGTAAATTACCTCAAATACGAGTGAAGATCAATCTTAAATTATCACTATCATTCACATATACGAGAGGCATTTAATATTTTTTTATCATTTTTTATAATACAAAACCACAAATAACAACATTTCTAGAATATTGCGAAAACTTCTAGTTCAATCGATGAAGCAAATCTATTGAATCGATCGACGCGCTTCATTGTTTGTTTTGATTTATAGCCTCTAAAAATTAATTTTAATTATCTAACTCAATAACATTAACATGTTTTGAAAGATGTTATTCAACTAAAGAATAACAACTTTTTCCATTAAACCACACACAACGATATTGATTTACGTCATTTATACGGCAAATGATTGAACGCATAATGAGATGGAAAATTCTAGGCACGTAGAGTCACGCTTAACTTCCAAATAAAACAGTAATTACCGTGTCACAAAATATTTAAAGATTTAACTAAATACGTATACTTACTCTTTTCGATAAGTTCAAATATTTTAAGACATCATTAATACTGTATTCAACAAGCGTACTGTACCAAGAACAACATATTTTCACCTGCACAAACCTAAGCAGTGCGTAGAAAACAAAAAACCGAGTCCATTGTTTTACCGGATTCACGTCTAACGCACATCTTGTATTCATTTCCACGAGAGAAAAACCCGCATTCCGACATGCGAAGCGAAACACTGGCTTTAAATAAAAAAATATTTATTACAATACTGATTTACCATTAAATACTTATAGCTAGATATCACTTTAGAGCGGGATTTCGTTTCCGTGTGGTATGACGTTGTCCTTTACTGTTGCGTCTTCCTTGTCGGATGGGGTCGTCGGCTCTTTTCGGTCATCATCGGATTCAGGTAGCGCCGTCGTCTGAGGCACTTCGTCCTTTGGAGCTTCTTCTTTCTGGTAAGGGGTACCGGTCTCAACAATCGGCACTTCCCGATCCGACTCCTTGTCTCTGGTCTCGTTCGAAAAATTAATAGGTGCATTGACAATCAAGAATCCATCGCTTGAAAGTTCAGCGGTCACGGCCGATGCGCTGGAGTTCACGGGCAAAGTGTATGTGTGGAAGAACTGGCTGGCGTACACGTCTCGATCCTCTTGCTTGGCTTCGTGAGTTCCTTCGACGAAGATGAAGTCACCTTTGACCTTGACTTTAAGGTCGTCCTTCTTGTAGTCTTTCACGTTGACGACTACTTGGAACTTTTTGTCGTCGGCGATGATTCTGGGGCCGATGTCAGCGAAGCTGGGGAAGAGTCTCCAGATGGGTGCGAAGAGGTTACCGAAGATTGGGAAGCTGAACCATGGCGCGTCGTCGACGACGTCGACGTCTGTGATGGTAGTTACCGGTTTGGGGATGGGTCTGTCTGTGGGGACGGCGGCAACAGTTGCCAAGACGGCGGCGACCGCCAGGAAACGCGGAGTGTACATTGTGAGTTGCGTGTGCTCTCGTACGTTGCGTAGTATGAACTGCGGCCGGCGCGGGCGCCGAAGGCTATATAGAGGAGGTGGGGCGATGCGTAAGCGCATCGCTGGTCGTACTGACGCTGGCGGGTTCTAGAATGGTTAGTACAGATGTGCAAATAGGCATTAAAGTAAGGTTTTCCGATTTTGTAAGAAAAGTTTTGTAATAAGCTTGAACTCTTTCATTATTTAAGTGAGATGTTATTATTATTATTTAAAACTTTATGCATAAATAAAAGGTACATACCTATTATATTTAAAACAGTCTACACTCAGTTCATAAATATACTGAAAATTTAATAACAAATAGGTCTCCTGAATAATTTAATACAAGAATTAAATATCATAGGAGATATTCACTTCACAATTTTATCATAGATTTTGATAATGAGATATTAACAAATATTTAACGATTAAACCAAGAAGGAGCGAAGCACTCTGGCACAGGTATTATATCAACCTAAAAGAGGGCTACAACAACGAACTAACAATATGTCAACTTTATTTATTTTAATGATCGGCATTAAACGTTTATCTTTTGTACATTAAAGTAACTTTTTTTTTTGAATGCATATGGCGGATTTAATGCTAAAAACCTTGCCTAACAGTCAACCATATTATGTCATAACAGAGAAAATACTGGCGGCAAATATTGTAATAAACACAGAGAATATAGAACGCATTTTTTGCAGTCAAACAGTTTCAATGCTTGGATTTGAATTTGTTTCAAATATTGATTTTAATAATTATAGCGTAGGCTCATTATAAAATTACTTGCGTCATTTTTACAACATACGAGTATCATCCAACATTTTGCACATTGCTGCTATTAAGGTTTTTCAAAATGATATGTAAACGCTGCGTAGGTAAATTTATATAATAGTGCCGTATCTGCAGCAATAACAACATATTCTATGCGCGACATAACTTGACCTTCAGTATTCTAGAGTTCTCCTCGATCGCTGAATTAGCTCATTTTTCTTTCTCACGAACGGATTATTATCTACGTGATACTCTGCTGTGAATCAGCTGTTATACATAACACAATAGCACTGTCCCGATGTTTGTACAACATCTCACAAACGTTCCCAAAGACTTCGAGAATTTGTTTCAAATATCGACGTGAACGAGTTTTCTAATTTACCTTAATTGGCGTACACACTTGGAAATGGCCTTTTCCTTATTCATTGTTATAAAATGATTCGGCACATTTGTGAAGATTATATTTTAAATAATAAATAAAAAGTTCCAAAAAGTATTTTCTACTTATTAAATTTCATGTTTGCGCGGCAAATTTTGTATTATTTATTGGAAAAGATCTTTTCGTTTGCCTTAAAATTCGGAATTCAAAACTATGTACTAGTATACCTTCATAAATAAGCCTTTTGAAAAGGTCATAAAAGAAGCCGATTATAAAATTTAAGACTATCTTAATGATGAGAATGTGTGGACACTTCAGCCTGCACCAAACTGATGTACCTACCTGTTTATTTTGATTTGTATCATTTTTGTGGCAGCTGGCAGCAGTGGTGACTGAGTTTTTTTTTAATTTATTTTTATTTCAGCACTTGCCAGATTGTCTGTGTCATGTCTCGAAGCGCTAGTAGGGCCCAAAAGATAAAGAGACATGTTCTGGCCTCATATGGGCCATAATTGATTGACGTTCTGTGGCATTTTGTGTCCTAAATTGAATAATTGATTTTTGACTTTGATGTTGAATAATTGATGTTGCATTTGTATGTTATCATCATAATTTTCAGCCAAAGAACGTCGACTGCTGAACATAAACCTCTTTCAGATCTTTCTACAGTGACTAATCATTAGCGGTCTACATCCAGTATGATCCTGCGATCTTTACAAGGCTGTCTTGTCGGTAGAAGTCCTACGCTGCGTCTTTAGTCAAATAATTACCAATCTATTTTTTTTTCTGCCCCAACGGCCATCAGTTCTTCGCGTTATGTGCCCTGCACATTGCCACTTGAGCAGACTGATTCTGAGGGCTATGTCCGTTACCTTAGTTCTTCTACGTATGTCCTCATTTCCGATGCGATATCGTAGAGAAACACCGAGCATAGCCCTCTCCATCGCACGCTATGTTATTTTGAGCTTGTTCGTAGGGCCATAGTAAGAGACTGGGGCCATAGTATTTTTGAATATAACGTAAAATCACGCGAAATATAAACGTTAGTTCTCACAAAATTCAGTTATCTTTTTTCGGATCACTACCATGTGGAATGATACTAATTGTTCATTGGAAAATTAAGATTAATCAATAAATATCAAAATGATTAAAAAATTGGGGCCCAGATCTCGGATTTGTATGTCATCACTCTGGTAACACACATAAGCTAAAGACTTTCGTCTTCAGACTCTAAAGTAATTGAGACGAGAAGCACTCTTGCGCATTTTCCGATTTCTTGCGCATTATTCTTAAGGGTTACATTTCTTCAATCCCGTTTTAGGTTTGTTACTTTTGTAAGGGGTGTATGTTAATTTAAAAATGTTCATTCAGTTCTTTACAGAACCATAGAAGGTACCTATTCGTAATATGTTCCTCGTGTTTTGTTCCTAGAACTCATCATTCTCCTACTCAATACATTCATAATATTATCAACATTACTTTGATAAGCTTCTACGACTAAAGTATTTGGTAAGGTAAGAAGTTTGACTAACAGTTTGCATTTGCAACAAAAAATAGTACACAATTTGAAATTAATAAAATATGCTTTTGTATTGTCTGTTTTTGTAATATTTCCCAAGAAAATACAATTACTCATTCATAATTAGCATACACATGAATTGACATATTTTCGTTCCGCATTATTTACGTGTTCAAAAATATGCGCAATAAATAATCACGAACCCTATTCACAGACAAAAAAAAAAGTTTTTCTTTTGTTATTTGTACCTGTTCAAAGCCAGGATGGTTGGCTAGTTTACTGTTAGTTTGGGGCATTATAATACCAACGAGATTACGTGCTGCGATGAAAACATAGGACACGTATCTAAATAAAAGCCGTATTGTGCATAATAAAATGCAAACTGAATCACGTGCTATATTGTGATTCAGTTCTGATTAGCGCGATGCCTACTTATTTGTTTTCAACTTCCTTAGTTGAAAGCAGTTTTCTCTAGACTCCCGGGTACGGAAGTCTCGACATAGCTCCCTGTAAAACCACCAGGTGGCGCTCGTAAATCGCTAATTAGGAACATTTTTTGGATAAAGCTTAAAAATATACAAATATTTTTTTAAAATTTATTTAAATAAAGCTAAGTAATAGTTAAAAGTATATTGGTTGCAGCAGAAAATCAGGGAATTGAAATTTTCTACGCGAAATGTCAAATATTTTGCTTCAGACTTTGGCCGCAGCCTAAGCTGAGCATGGTAGAAAAAGAGTCGATAATGGAGCAAACCAACCCAGATGAAGCTAGATGTTGTTAACAAAGTAGGGGCCGTCTCCCACAGAGAGATCTCGTATTTGGCAGTGTGCTGTTTAGTGTTACGCGCGTTTTAATGCTTATATGCAAATAACCGAAACCTTTTTCTTATTGATCGAGTTTTGACATTAAAGTGGACCAGTTCCACTTCAAAAAAAACGGCCAAGTGCGAGTCGGACTCGCGCACTGAGAGTTCCGTGCCAATTTTAACTGAATTTGGGAATCCACTTACTTCCACTTAGCTAAAATACCACAATATTTTGTTGACAGCAAATATAACTTTGTTTCTAATAGTGTTTGTATGAAGAACAAAAATATGTTTGCGGTTGTTGAAAATGTGCTATATCTCAAAAACTTTTAGTTCAATCCCATATATCGATTACATATTTTTTTCAAAAAAATACTCTCGCTTTGCTTAATAGTTAGAGGGAGAAGGAACGCCCATTTTACCACTTCGAAAGCATCTATCTATCAAACGTTAGACTAAAAAGAAAATCATTATTTTTTGTATGAGAATCTTAAAGCGGTTAACAGGATAACTCTTTCTACCAAATTTCACCAGTGTTATGCTAATAGTTTCAGAATAAAGTGGCTGTGACATACGGACGGACAGACAGACAGACTTGACGAAAGTATAAGGGTTCCGTATTTTGCCATTCGGCTACGGAAGCCTAAAAAGACCGTAAGCAAGCTGTAAAAGATAGGAATATACAACGCGCTGCACTGCTTTGTCAGTAAGTACAAGTGAGATAGACCTGTGTCGGAAGTCTCGACATAGTTCCGTGTAAAACCACCAGGTGGCGCTCGAAAAAAGCTGAGACAAAATTGGTATTTTCGTGTATTTATTGATTGAGAAGAATTTTTGAATGATGCTTAAAAAACTACAAATATTTTTTAAGATTTATTAAAAATATAGCTACGTAAGTTAAAATGATGTTTGATAAATTAGAAAATCATAAAATTGAAATCGTCGACGCGAAATGTCAAAAATGATGCATCAGACTACGCCCGCTGATACTGACAGGAGTTGACAGATCTCAGTTGACCGTTCCTGCAAAAACTGTTGTGTTAACACACCTAAGTTTATAGAAATGGACTGCCGTGGGAAACTGCCCATACAAAGCATCGTAACAAATTGTTATCGCCGAATATTCTGTCTTTTTTTAGCACATTTTACGAGATTTACCGAAAACTGAATCGTCAAAACGATAAATTATATTAACGACGAACACCACTATCGTTATCAAATTTATATCGTATCTACGGCTCCATGTGTCTTCTGACTTTTTTGTTGGCCCAGATCATTTATGTAATAGTCTCCAATGCTTAAGAAAATACTAATCTTTACGTTTTTTTACTGTATTTCAGGGTTTACACTATCCTATTTACATCATAATCTTTGAATTTTTCTCGTTTACCTAAGCATGGTTCTGAGGTCATCGTTTTTCTCATCCTCGTCCCATGTTAAGTGGGGACGGCTCTCGTGAAATTTGTGTGCTTAGCATTCTATCAAGGGTCTTCAAGTCAGGATATTTTAGTACAAAATTTTGTCTCTGCCTTACAATAATAGCTGGGTATTATTTCTTTTTTAAGTGAGTACATTTTAAATAAATTTCATTGTATTTTCGAACTCATTCACGTGCTTATAATTATGTAGGTACCTACTAGACTTATCTAATCAAATTTCCTACGTCAGTAATAGTTTTCCTGTGTGAAAACGAGTTCTGAAATGATAAGTAATTGCTTGGAGTGACAACTTATTTTTGTTTCTTCTTAATTCTGGATAGTATACGCAGAATTTTTTATATAAAACATATGATTTTATAAAAAAAACATTCCATTTGTCACTAAGCTATTTGGGAACCTAAAGCCTTACCTATTCGAAAAGGTACCTACTGATTATTCATTCATCTGCTCGTCAGGCAGGATCCTGACGTGTGACTGTTAAAAAATTCTCTATACCATACGTGCAGTTTAAGTCATTCCTGTTAGTAAACGCCTAAAATTAATTTGAGAAATTGTGAATTTAGTAGCCAAAACTAGCCGCAGTCCATAAATATCAGAAGTCGAGGAATCTGGACAGAGTTTGGCTTATCCTGTATGGGTGGAATCTAACTTTATGTGAATTCCAGTTTGGTCCACTGCTTTTATGAAGCTACTGGCCAGATCATACATTCAAGTAACTGGCAATAGATTATCTTAGAAATTCGTACACATTTACCCTTAAAAAATCATATATTATTATTAATACATTCACTTATCTACGAGAACGTAACTACAGACATCAAAAAATGATTGAGATCACTAGTATAAGCTGATTTAATTAATTTATTGTGTTTTCAAAAAAAAACTTTGGTATAATATTATAATAATGATAATAGTCCTAACCCTAGTCGATTTCAGCTACGGTGGCCAGTCACAAGGACTAACCGACTGCACGGAACATATTATAGTTCACAAGTGTGTGCGCAAACACAGGTGTTCTCTCTATTCCTTTCTCAGGTGGGACAGCAATGTGAAACGACCGGAGAGATCAGGCGCAGGACCATCGTCTTTACGTACGACAGCACATCAGGTTCGCCACTTTTGTTGCATACTAGCCCTTGTTTCAACTGCATTAGATATGCAATGTTTGCCTGCTGCTGCTGCAACGTGCTGTTGTCCGTACTATCCGAGGCATGGGGGTGAAACACCGCCAAATTCTCTTCCGAACTCCGGGCTATCCTGAGAATTTCGGAACAGTTACATCCAGGTACATATTTTTGGCCCGATACGTGGATCTAACCCGAGACCTCTGGCGCAGCCGTCGCTTTAAAGTGTATTATTTAGTACAATATATAATTTTAATACTTATAATATATAATAATGATATAATTTATTTACACTAAAAAAATATTTTGATTTACCAAAGTGATCGTAAACTTTTTTTGATGTAGAAACGTATCATTGCACAGACTCACACGCGTGTGTTAAGACGTTTCCTCGACTCCACTCATACTAACCCCAACAAAAAAACTTGACTCAAAGTTTTGCTCAGTCAAGGTGAAGAAGGTTCAAAGGAACCTCGCCATGATGGGATGTTCTGGATCGTTAGTGCAGTCAAGGGATACCTTTTAATTTTAAAGACTCAACAAAATCTATTTTTGACTAAGGTTCCAGTTTCATATCATAACGCGTTTTGGAGGTAAAAAATTTTAAGCGACAATTTACCTAAAAAAATTAGTGAAATTTAATTTTATGTGTAATAAATAAATAATAATATGTTAATTATATGCTTTTTTTTTAATTTAAGGACTACTACTCCGTAATTTGTTTACTTATCATAGCCGTGATAGTGTTTCTTCTAAAGAACAATGGCAAGGTCCCATACAATGTTTTACCTGAAAAATATTTTTAATGGTGTCTACGATTGAAAAAATGATTAAATGATAGCAGTTGCATTGCATTATCATAATCAATAAGAATTTTGTTTTGCCGAGGCCACAAAAAAAAGTTATTTTTACTTTTGTATTTTTAGGTTATATCGAAATGAACGCGTCTAATATAATAAAATTCTGAAAAACCTACTAAAGAACGTTCCTAAGAGGCAATTCGGCAGTCAAAATATAACAATAATGCCCAGAAACAGCCAAGCGCGAGTCAATAATAAAGATAATCCAAAATCGAGAAAATAAACAACTTTTTTTTTAAAGAACAACGTAGCGCTGCGTAAGCTACTGTCAAAGTGACGTTTGTCTTTTTTTGGACGGATGTCAGTGTTGCCGTTGTATTTTATTATTTGTGTTAATATTCTATTCCCTTTTTCAATAAATCACTTTGCAATCAAGTTATATTATATTGTTGTAAATACATTTACATCTTTCTGCGTGAAAATCTTAATTATTTCTATTTCATGTTTTTCTTAAGAGTACAATCAAATTTATAAAAATATGATGCAGTATATTTTTCTTTAAATGGCAGCAGCAGAGAATTTACTTATTAGATTCAAATGAGAGCTTTTTATAACATTTACAATTTAAGCCCGGCTTTTAAAAGAGAAACCATTTTCGTGAAAAAAACATGTTAAATAAATTATTAGTTTTTGCATAGGTCACATTTTTAGACGCCTCAAAATAAACTCAGGTAAAATCCTGCCACTGTTCTTTATCAAATAAGTATGCTACTACTGTGAATTTTTTCACGTAGGTATCCATCTACTCCGTTTAGTTGAGCGAGAGTTGGACTCTTACAAAAATAAGGCCTTTAAAACCGAATATTACGGAAACGAGCCACTTTGCCGAAAAGTGATGTTAGCAAACTCATAAACATTTTAAAAAACCTATTTAACTATTCCCCATGCGATGGGTTTATCAAGAGGAAATAAAACATCTCCTCGTTACTCGTATGAGAGGTACCCCAATATAAAATATTTTTCAAAATTGTATTTTACTATTTTGACAGGGAGATTAGAATACATGTCTCTGCGCTGAACTGCGTAAAATAGCCATATTGACAGACAGACAGACGGACATGGCGAAACTATAAAGATTTCTTATTGGACTACGGAACCCCAAAATAGTCCATTGCACTAACTTCCTCTTTTCTCGTTACGTGTGTTTAAAGCATAACGATCATCATCTTTCTAATTTTTTTTGCCTATAAAACAAGGCATTATTATTTTATACTAGCTAGCACAATAAAATCCCGCGTTTGTTTACGCAACATCTGAAGGAACCATTACAGAAGGCGACCCAGGCACATCCAACAATACCAATGCATATTTGCTTATCAAACTTCGAGATTGGCTCAGAGTTTCTGATTAACATTTCAGTATTATAATTATAAACTTTGACCCCAGGGCGCAAACCAGCCCAAAGGGCCCAAGTTAAAATTAATACCTACTTGGTCTGTTTGTCATGTGCTAACATCTCCGACTTATTGATAATAACTATTTTAATGAAGACTTGAGACTGGAATTGAGATTATAGGTTTTGTGTGTCTAGGATACCCTTTAGATTCTGGATTGTCTTGTGTTGAATATTTAGATTGAATTGTATTGGAGTGCAAAAGTTGGAAACTATACGTTATTAAAAAGTTAATAAGGTTTTCTATTTTCTTTATTTATCTATGTGTAAGTAAAACCTATTAATCCAATAATGATTGTCAAAATGTTTGAAAAATAAGCACGTAGACACATACGCAAGCTCCTACAAAACTTTTCAAAATAACATTTAATACAGGGTGTTGTTTTGATCATCGACGAGCGATTCAAGGGCGGTTGTACTAACGATACCGATCCCTTTCTTTTTTTAAAAGTAAATAAATTATTCTTACTTATAATACTTATCTTACTTAGTACCTACATGAAAGTTTCTAAAAAATAGATACTAGTTTGTAGCATCAACATAGCAACGAAACCTTTGCAACATTGCTTAAAATGTTAATTTACATTTATATAATTAGGTTTTCATTTTCGCAGCACATTCATCGTTTTAATGAGCTAACATCACAGTAACACATTTGTCATTTGTTGACAGATTAAAATAGGAATCTTTTAATGGCAGATTTCTATTTTGAGTGGTACGAGTACAAACGTGACTTTGAAAATAAAATTAGTCGCTTGAAATTGAATCTCCTTACATGCACTAATTTGCACTTAGCCATTTTAAAAATGAAAAGACTTGACAATTGATGATACCTAGATGGTCGGTGAGTAATATTTGGGTTTTTCCTCGTTATGATACAGCCAACGAAATTAGATCTTTATTCTTTTCAACTTAAGGTTTTCGAACAAAATCAATAAATTATCTTTACTAATGGATGTGACGCATTCTCCTAACTTAAAAACAACCTTCTATCGTATACTTTGGATATGTATATCACAGAATTAGGATTGCGGGGTGATGGAAATAAGATAACGTTAATGAAAATCAGCCAGCTCCGAAATTTAAAAAGTTAAGCGGTCCCAGCGAACATTGTTTCATCCCGGCCTTGTCTCGCCCCAGCCCCGGTCTCGGCCCCGTTGAACGGGATATAAAGTATTTTATGTTCTTTTCATGGTTGTAAGCTACTTCCGTACCAATTATCAGCCAAATCGGTTCAGCCGTTCTTGAGTTATAAATAGTGTAAGTAACACTTTTCTTTCTCTCTTAGACAGCGTGTGACCTGTAATAGGAGCCAAAAACCTGTCAAAGTGCTCTAAAATGCTTTAACTCAGAGATATAGTCGAAAGTAATAATCCTTTATCAATGTTTTGGCCAAAGGGTGTTCGTATCGTCGGTTTCGAGGACGGTTACCGAACACCAAGTTGCGCAATACTACGCCGGCAAAATAGTGTTTTATTTTCATATTATTTCTGCTATGTTACATGTATGTTAGTCTGTAAGGTATTTATTCTATGGGCCTAATTGCTTTTGTAATTATTTGTAGCCTGATTATAAATAAATAAATAAAATGTACAGACAACAGCACGTCAAGGTAAACACTGCAGTATCTTATACAGTTGCAATAAGGGCGAGTTTGCAACAAAAGTGGGTAGCCTGATGTGCTTGCTACTGTACATCAAAATCACTAACTCGTTATACTAAATGACAATGGCAAGTTCTATGTCAAGTTTTTTGTTTGCAATACATTGCTGTTTCGATATATTTCGCTAGAAAATCATGGTTAAATTATTTTTTATTTTTAACCGACTTCAAAAAAGGAGGAGGTTATCAATTCGACTGTATGTTTTTTTTAATTTTTTTTTTATTGTATGTATATTACCTCTTATCTCAGTCGTTTGTCGACTGAATCGAAAATTTTTTTCGCCTACTTAGAGGGTGTACCTTCTAGTTGGTCCCATTTTTTCTATTTTGGGATCTGATGATGGGATCTTGGTGTTATCGAGGGAAACCCTCAAATAGCTTCAAGAAAGCTTCTTAAAAATTAGAATCATAAGATGTAATCACTAAAAATGAAGAAATAAAATAAACTTTAAAAAAAAGTAAAAACCGACTTCAAAACCAAAATGCACTAAAAAGTATTAAATAAACTCTTCACCATTAAAAGGAAAGGAATCCGTTTTAGGCAAAAAAATTCTTTTTGGAGTCGGTGCCATCACTTTGACCATAAAGCATCAACTATCACAGCACCGACTCCAAAAATAAATTGTTTGCCTAAAACGGATTCCTTTTCTTTTAATGGTGAAGAGTTTATTTAATACTTTTTAGTGCATTTTGGTTTTGAAGTCGGTTTTTACTTTTTTTTTTAATAAATTAAAACCACTTATGATCGAATACTGGTTTCTTAAAGGGCTTGTGTTTAATTTTTTTGATCCCATTACAGGCCACACCCTACGTTACTTATCACTATGCATTTTTTTGTACCTATGCCAAAACAAAATTCAGAAGCGCGTTGTAAATAAATTACTATAGAAATAATATTTTCAGAACGAAACCTGAAAAAATCCGTACGTTATCTTTTGTCTTCACAGCTTGTATAGCTTGGTCTCTGAAGTCTATAGTAACTGTACTAAAAGAGGGTTATTCTAAAATAAGTCAATAAGAACCACAGATCTACATTTATTTAATTGGACGTTGAAGCCCGGGGCGACTAACAGACAGCCGTGAAATAACGAGCCTTAAGAATTCTGAGATGAGGGAGAATTTCCCCGTTTATATAATAATAATAAGATTCAATCAAATGTGTTGTTAATGTTTCCAGATTGGGCTAAAACCTTTATATTAATTTGATAGTCAAAAATAATACCAATATATGTACATATAAGCTTGATAACGCTACAGCGACTAGTTCACTGCATTTTTATGAATTCATGACATTCAATAAATTTTCTTAGTCTGCAATACTATGTCTTAGGACATAATTAAGGTCTGGTCTCATCGTTTTTTTTTTACTTTATTGTATTCAATTTATATTTTAGGCAATTCATCAGCTCATTCTTTACATCTCCATTCATTTATTTTAAACCCAATTATGAGCATTATGGTTAAACATCTGTTTTACCTTAATCAAAAATCGATTAAGCCAGGAAGTGAGATTCATTGTTTACGGGAAGAAGATTCGGCCTTAATTTTAATTTTGTATGGTCATCTCCACGGTAAATGATATAAAATCCATTTAGTATTACCGACACAGAAATCCAACACTTAATTATGCTTTGATGACTTGCGATATATTTTATATTCGATTATGATTAATTTATATCATAGTCAGTGACGTTCCCTACGCCACATAAGCCAGATAAAAACGCTAGCGAATTTTCACTTTTGTGTCACAGTGGAATAGCACTAATTATGCTCCGAATAATTTGGTACCACATTCCAATTGCGTTTGGCTAAGGAATGGAACTCGCTGCAAACTAAAGTGTTTTTTTAACACTATAATATGCATCATTATAATTTGCACCCGCAGGACTTCCTGCTGAACATACGAGTGTTGTGCTATGCATCTTGTTTTATGTTTGGCTTCAAAAAGGGAAGAGGTTATAAATTCGATTGTATATTGTTTTTAACCGACTTCATAAAAAGAGGAGGTTATCAATTCGACTGTATGTTTTTTTTGTATCTATGTTACCTCATATCTCAGTAATTTGTCGAACGATTCGAAAAAAAAGTTCGCCTAATTAGAGGGTATAGCTTCTAGTTGGTCCCATTTTGCCAATTTGGGATCTGATGATGGGATCTTGGTGTAATTGAGTGAAACCCTCAAATTTTAAAGGCACATATAGTGTTTTTTACTAGCATCTTAATGTTGACGTGTTGTTACGTCTGATAGTCAACATCGTATGGAGCTGAGCTGAGAGTGGAACTCCTTAACGCTTAGGAGTTCATTAATTATTATGACAGAAATTATCACCGACTTCAAAACCAAAATGCACTAACAACTCTTGAAACGAAACTTGAAAGGGAAACAAGGCATTTTAGGCAAACAATTTCTTTTTGGAGTAGGTGCCATTACTTTGACCATCAAGCATCAACTATCTAGGCACCGTTACCTCACATCACAGTCATTTGCGGGCCGATATGAAATTATTTTTCGCCTACCTAGAGGTGACACCTTTTAGTTGGCCCTATTGTTGCCAAGTTGGGATCTGATGATGGGATCTTGGTGCTATCGAGAGAAACCCTCTAATTTTAAAAGCACGTGCAGTGTTTTTGTAATATAATCTTATCTTTGTTGTAATGTTGTTACGTCTAATAGTCAACATTGTTTGGAGCTGAGCTAATGGCGAGACTCCTTAACGCTTATTCAAAAATTCAAAATTTATTCATTTCCAATAACATTGATCCAAATTCTATTCATAACAACATGACATCACACAAATTACATCAAGTATCATTATAATACAATAACTACAATATAATTTCAAGATGGAATTGAAATAAAATAAAATAATAATTGAACTTGAAATAAATTAGATGAAATTACATTAAATTACTTCATTGAATCATTGGAGGTATAAATATATTGTTGTCATTGGCATTATAATCTCATTACACTAAAATATTTACTACTTTTATTTAGAAGCCCTTCGCACTGCTGGGACATGTCCACTGCTGGGACATGTCTGCCGCAGCAGTGCCGGAGGAATGGTCACTCCAGTCAGTCTTATATCAGTTTCAGAATGACATTGGAGCTGGAACGCACTCATGCGCACCATTGACGCGCACCGCTTACGCATGGTCGTGTGAAAGCAGGCAGTGCACGTCTCTGCAAATATGCCCGAGGCACTGCAAAAGCGTGGCAGCCCCAGAATCACCCTGAAATCAAGATGTTTTTATCGAACGTCATTGCCCTGAAAGCATTATTGTAGGATTTGAAAATCGTTGTAGCTTCGTTTATTGTAGGCTGCCTACCGACTTGAGTAATAAAGTGAAGAACATTAAGCTCTAAATAATGTTATCCTGACCGCCTGTGAGCATCGCGCAAATCTGCGCTATCATATTAGCTCTAATAGACAAAGATCTCCGCTCCTACTCGATGTCTGCTTTGTCTTTTAGGATACTTATAACGTATCCAAGGTACTTAAACTGATACACATATTCTAACGGGACATTATTCAATAGTACTGGTGGTAAGTCGGTGGGACACTTGGTACTTGCCTTGTAGACAATGCATTTACTCTTTTTCACATTGTTCTTTACACCGTGTTCACTCGTATATTCCTCGCATAAGCGTATAAGTTTTTTTAGGCCACAGATCGACGCACTCAGTAAAACCATGTCATCGGCGTATGTCAGGTTGTTTACACATACGTGCCGTTTTTATAAGGAGCTCTTCGCTTCGCTCGCTTGGGAGTTCAGTTATTATAATGACAGAAATTATGATAATTTGTGGCTTCTGAAAGAACACAGTTTAAAGTCACCTCCTATAATCTCTTAAAATAAAGAAATAAAATTAACTTTTGCCAAAAAAAAAACGAAAAAACCGACTTCAAACCCAAAATTCAATAAAAAGTCGAAAATAAAGTCTTGATGACTCATTAGAGAAAAGGAATCTATATTAGGCAAACAATTTCATTCTGGAGTCGGTGCCATCACTGACCATCTCAAGCGTCATCTATCAGAGCACCGAATCCAAAAATAAATTATTCGCCTAAAATTTCTTTCCTAAGATCCCTTTCCTTTAAAGAGTCAAGAGTTAATTTAAGACTTTTAAGTGTATTTTAATTATTTATCAGCTTAGACGACGGGTATAAAAAAATGTGGAGACATACTTGTTAAGGAACAAAAAACACACAGTCTAATTGAGAACCTCCTCTTTTTGGAGTCGATTGACACAATATAAGAGGCTATTCAAGTACAAATTGTACATTTACATCGTAAATGGACCGAAATCGTCTTCGCGAGACACAAGAGACTCAAACGTCACACCATTTGTAGAAACAATTTTGCGAACGACAAGTCGTAATGACGACAATCGCAGTCGATTCTCTTAGAGTCATAATAATCAGGAGCTCTACTCTATGAGACGATGAGAAGCGTTATCACCACGTTATTATACAACGTGTAATATTAAAGGCGCAAAACCCAATTCTGTAAAAAGAACGGCTTTATGTGGTATTTACTTTTACAGGCACTTCTGATAATTTATTGCTCTACGAACGACGATCTGTTGGCAGGTAGTTATACTCACTTGTATTATTAGGCCGATGCGCTGCACTGAATTAATAATTATTACTATCTACGCCATTAAATAACTAACCATTGCTTGTTCATGTATTTTGGCCGTATTGCCCTTGTGATGGCATGTCTTATTGATAAATAGACAGGGAAATATTTTTTAAATGTGACCTATTCAAAACAGTGGGTAAACTTCTTAAAAACCGGGCAAGTGCGAGTCGGACTCGCGCACTGAAGGTTCCGTGCCAACTTTTACTAAATAAGGGATCCACTTACTTCCACCCCAGATAATATATTGCTTCCACTCAGCTAAAATACCTCAATACTTTGTTGAATGCAAATACAACTTCGTTTTTAGGGTTCTGTTGCCGAATGGCAAAAACGGAACCCTTATAGTTTCGTCAAGTCTGTCTGTCCATCCGTATGTCACAGCCATTTTATTCTGAAACTTTAAGCATCATACTATTGAAAATTGGTAGGAATGTGTATACTGTTAACCGCTTTACGATCCTTATACGAAAAATAAAAATATTGACATTTAAGGGGGGGCTCCCATACATAAAACAAAAACCAAAAAGTATTTTTTAGTCAAACCTAAACGTGTGTGGTGTATAGACACCTATCCATAGGGATAGTTCTTCTAAAATGACATTGAGGTTTCTAAACATTCTCCTTGAAAGTCTAACGTATGGGCGCCCCCCCCCCCCCCATCTAACTTCTAAACTAAGCGAGTGTAAATTTTGGAAAAAATATATAATGTAGATCTTAACAAATACTTTCAACGAAAATTGGTTCGGACGGGATCGAACGAGAAGTTTTTGAGTTGTAGCACATTTTCAGCAACCGCAAACATAACTTTGTACTTCATACAAACACTATGTAGAACAAACTTATATTTACAGTGAACAAAATATTGTGGTATTTTACTAAGTGGAAGTAAGTGGATTCCCTAATTCGGTTAAAGTTGGCACGGAACCCTCAGTGCGAAGTCCGACTCGCATTTGGCCGGTTTCGGTTCATAGTTAATGTACAATTAAGATCTACATCTTTATTCTTTTCACAATTTACACTCCCGTAGTTTAACAGTAAGGGGAGGGGGGGGGGGGGGAACTCCAACTCTACCTTGATGTATTACCCTATACGCAAAAGTTTGACAATATATTTTTTGTTTTCGGTTAACGTAGTATGTTAAGAGGATTCATCTACCTACCAAGTTTTAACTTAGCAATGTAACTATTAATAGTTTCAGAATAATGTGGCTGTGACATACGGATGGACAACCAGACAGACTTGACGAAACTATAAGGGTTCTGAATTTTTCCCATTCGGCGACGGAACCCTAAAAATAAAGAAATTAAACTGTGTGTTTTATCAATAGGTATACCATGTTAACATACCTGAAATTACCCGCACGCTGGCAGACAGCTCGCTTATTCATTTAAAGATGATTCATTCTACCTCAGTTTGTCAGACCAATGTAAATTCAAAATGAACTCACGTTTCGTACTTACAAGCGAGACATAACGTAAATGTGAAGAGCAGTATTACCAAACCACTAATTAGCCACAAGGAATCCACTCCGGAACATAGGCATGAAAAAAAAAGGAAAAACTACTTCAACTCCGCCATCACTTTGACCATCAAGCATCAACTATCAGAGCACCGACTCTAAAAAGAAATTGCCTTTTTTTGCAGCATTTTGGTTATTATTTTTTTTAAGTTAATTTTCATTTTTATTTTTTAGTGATTGCAGGAGGGGGGGGGGTGCACCTTATGACTCTGTCTGTCCCTTAAGAAGCTACAAATTACCTATCATAAGTTATGTCATTATAATTCCTGAACTTCTAAGCGTTAAGGAGTTCCACCATCAACTTATCTCCACAATGTTTACTATCACACGAAACAACACATTAACATTAAGATTCTAGTATAAAACCACTATATGTGCCTTTAAAATTTGAAGGTTTCCCTCGATTACACCAAGATTCCAGATCAGATCCCAAATTGGAAAAAATGGGACCAACTAGAAGGTAGGCAATTTTTTTTCGAATCGGTCGACAAATGACTAACATTTGAGGTAACATAAATACAAAAAAACATACATTCGAATTGATAACCTCCTCCTTTTTAGAAGTCAGTTAAAAACCCATGGGGAATATGGTTTTCCACAAGGACTAGTTGTATGCGGTCTGCACCCCGCGATCTTTACAAGTAGAAATAATCTTATGATGTGCTGTTGATCGAAGTTGATTTTGCCTAAGATGATCGCTGTGACCTTGTCATTTTATCAATTTAAGTGATGTGACCCAATTAAATTTAACTGATATTTTTGTACAAAGTAATCGAGTAGTGTATAACTTTTTTTAGTATTTTGCGTGTGTTTTAATCCTTCGGCAGGCATAAGGCATATAGAGACCGAATTATTTTTACTTTGTAAACTGATGTGTACTGATCTTTCTGACGAAAACGAGCAGTGAAACAAGATTAAGAATAGTCATAGTACTTTTCATGCGGTTTACAGCAGTGATCGATTTGTTACCGCCATACCTTTTGTCAATCACTATAGTTCGAATATTGTTCCATGAATATTTTTTGTTTTTTATAAGAAAGAAAATAAAAAATCATTAGTGGTCAATCAAAATTAATGTCTTCATTTAATAATGCAGTGTTTCGTTATATTTTGGCGACAATATCAAATTTTTATTATTTTTATTTTGTAAAATAATATTTCTATTCTTGGAATGTAGTATGCGTGAAACGAAAGAATGTGGCATGTTAAAAATATCGCAACAATCATCATAAATAAAAAAGACGCGCGTTTCTGGCTTGTGCCCAAACGGACATCATATGTTAGTAAAAAGATGCTCTACCCATTTCCACTTGAGCTTACTAATCCTCAGATTAAACCTACTGTGACTGTTTCTGATGTGTCAAACACAGCCAGCTCTACAATAACATTACTTAGGTTAAAGTGAAACCGTTTAGACTGGCCTTTGTACTGAAATGTTTCCTAGACCTTTGTTTTGTGCTATTGTTCCTGTGTTATTCATTCCTGAACTAGGTATTAAGTACGAGATGACTCAGTAAACTGAGTTTGTTCCATTTGTGTAGTCTCAGCTTTATTTCTTTCTGTGCAAAGGCAATTTAAAAATATTTTTTTTAAATATATTATAATGTGTCAAAGTCGAGAGCTGGATCTAGGATACAAAATTTAATAAATTATTTATATGGACTTCTCGGAAAAACTTTTAATTTCATCTGGCTTAACTTTAACCTCATTATTACAGTAAAAGCTTTTTAGTTTATTTATTAGGGCTGCTTATTTTTTTTTTTTAATTATTTTTAGTCACTTTACTTACTTTAGTACTGCACCGATTTTTAATGAAACCTACAATGTACTCTAAGCATACCTACTTACGGTTGAAGTCTGAATCAAAATTTTTGACATTTTACATCGACAATTTAAATTTTCTGATTTTCTGTTTCATCTTATATATTTTTTACTGACAAAGCTATATCTTTGATAAATCTTAAATAATCAATGTTATTTTTTAAGCTTTATTTATAAATTCTTCTCAAGCAATAAACAAATGAAAATACCAATTTTGTCTCAGCGTTGTCTACGCGAAATGTCAAAAATTTTGCTTCAGACTACACCCGCTGGTTGAACTAAAAATAATTATCTCGCTATATTATGGATGTGTATGTACTCCTCGTTTTCGGGAAATCCTAGACAAGTATATAAATATACAAACATTTTACATTCACTAACGATATTTTGCACACGCGCCTTTTAGATCAACAAACTAAAATTTTATCCAAATCAGACGATATTAAATACATACAGGATACCCTATTTATTAATTACTACCATCAAAATGGAGTGTGATATTATTGATTAATGTCCGATTCATCATCATCATCATTATCAGCCGAAGGACGTCCACTGCTGAACATAGGCCTCCCCCACGGATTTCCACAGCGACCGATCACTAGCGGTCTGCATCCAGTGTGATCCTGCGATCATTATAAGGTCGTCTGTCCATCTTGTTGGTAGACGTCCCACGCTGCGTCTCGGGTCGAAGGGTCTCCAATCTAGAACTTTCCTGCCCCAACGGCCAGCAGTTCTTCGCGCTATGTGCCCTGCCCATTGCCACTTGAGCTTACTGATTCTCAAGGCTATGTCCGTTACCTTAGTTCTTCTACGTATCTCCTCATTTCTGATTCGATCCCGTGGAGAAACACCCAGCATAGCCCTTTCCATCGCTCGTTGTGTGATTTTGAGCTTCATTATAAGGCCATTCATTATATTAATGTCCGATTATCCAATAAAAATTAGTATGATTCCGAATGGTAGTGATTCGAAAAACATCATAATTTTTTTCACAAAAATTTATTATATTTTTGTGAAAAAATTTATTATATTTTACGAATAACAACGTTCATATTTTACGTGATTTTTATTGATTTTTAATTCGTTTTCAATCGGAATACACACGCCATATTCAAGCGAATGATTCAAAAATAGGATGGCCCTATTTTTGAATCACTCGCTTGAGGTCAAATTGATTACCTCCTTTTTTTAAGTCGGCAAAAAGATGCAATTTTAAGCAGGCTTATGTCGAAACTAAAATTTTTTACCGAACTATGTAAATGAGGTACTACAGCAGTTACCAGAACGTTCGTGGTACTAATATATTTACAGCTAATTTAAAGCTTGCTTTCTCTTATTGTTTCAGCAGATGCTGACATATTTTAACGTTGAGGCTCTGTTATTACAGTCGCCCATATCACATCACACATCACATCAGGTAACCCATTTTTTTTTGCAAACTAGCCCTTATTCCAAATTGAATAAGATACTGAAGTGTTTACCTTGACCTGCTGTTGTCCGTACCTACCTGCAAGATGGTAATTTTGTATACGCAACTTTTTATTAGTTGCCAATTCCTCACTGTGGGATCAGAGAAATGTATGTGATTGATGTTTAAAATATATTATTATGATTTCTTACGTCTTAGGACCAATGTAAATATAATGTAATATAAAAAAAATGAACTGAATGATAAACAATGTAAATATAAAAAAAAATATGGACACCAATCACATAAATAGCTCTGATCCCAAAGTAAGTAGCTAATGCACTTGTGAAAATCAGACACAACGGTAGTACCACAACACCCAGACCAGATACAATCGACCCGACCGGGAATCGTACCCGGGTCCTCGGAGCGGCGACGCCTTAATACCCAGCGTTTTTAGCCACTACACCGAGGAGGTCGTAATATTTCGCACCAAAGAGTAAATTAGGCTAAGCCCACGCCGAACCTCCAAGGTTAAGTATTACCTGACAAGGTAAAAGTCTGTTTATATTTACAGTAACAATAAAACAAAAGTTAAGTGGAAATTCGGCTATGCTATCCTAAGGGCGCCTTAACAATGGAGTACTAAATAGATACCCTATTATTTTTTCAGAGATGATGCACGACGCGGCGTACGCTGGCTGCGATCTTGATTCATATCATACCAATTATTAAAATTGGGTCCTTATTCTTGAATCACTCGCGTCAAGATGGCGTATGATATTCATTGATTAATGTCTGATTTTACAATGAAAGTTTGTATCATTCCACGGAAAGTGATTTGCAAAAAGATAACTGAATTTTTTTTATACGAACGTTTATATTTTGCGTAATTTTCATTGATTTTTAATAAGTTTTCGAACGAAATTTACACGCAATATTCAAGCGAGTGATTCAAAAATAGAGCTCCTGTTCTCTTTGCAAGGGGAAACATAAAAATATCCACACAACAGCTAATATGAAAAGATAACAAGTAGTTTACTTTTTAACCGACTTCAAAAAAAGGAGGTAACCTATTTCACCGGTTTGTATGTGATTTCGTCAGAATTGGAAAAATAATTGTATGTTGATCTGTTATGGCTTCCTAACACGTGTGCGAATTTCGTAAGTGTATGTGTGTTTGTATGTGATTTCTTAATCGAGAAGTCATAGCGAGATTTTTCTTTTTTAGTTTAATCAGGTATAGTTCAACTTAGGGTACACTGTTAGTTTTATCATAATCAGATTGGTAGGTCTTGAGGTATGCATAACAACTAAAATAAATAATGTAAAAAATCATCATCATCATCATCATTATCAGCCAAAGGACGTCCACTGCTGAACATAGGCCTCCCCCACGGCTTTCCACAGCGACCGATCACTAGCGGTCTGCATCCAGTTTGATCCTGCGATCTTTATAAGATCATCTGTCCATCTTGTTGGTGGACGTCCCACGCTGCGTCTCTGTTCGAAGGGTCTCCAGTCTAGAACTTTCCTGCCCCAACGGCCATCAATTCTTCGCGCTATGATCCCTGCCCACTGCCACTTAAGCTTACTGATTTTCAAGGCTATGTCCGTTACCTATGTTCTTCTACGTATCTCCCCGTTTCTGATTCGATCTCGTAGAGAGACACCCAGCATAGCCCTTCCATCGCTCGTTGTGTGATTTTGAGCTTCATTATAAGGCCCATAGTAAGAGACCATGTTTCTGATCCGTATGTCATCACTGGTAACACACACTGGTTGAAGACTTTCGTCTTCAGACACTGAATGTAAAAAATAAACCGCCTTTACTGTAAAAAACCTAAAAAAACGCATTCGCCTTCTATTTACGCGAAACAAACACGTTTAGAGTAACCTCATAAATAGTATTGTAATTATTTTCGATTATTTTTTTAAGAAGATTAAGTATAAACCTATGTACAGTGGCCAGCACATCAGGTTACCCACTTTTGTTGCAAACTAGCCCTTATTACAACTGAATAAGATACCGGAGTGTTTACCTTGACGTGCTGTTGTCAGTACATAAGTTGCAATACCCGACAGGGTCATTAAGTATTAAGCCATCAATACCTTAAACTTTAAGATCTATGTAACACTTGATATCCTTTATCCTTATAAATAAATAAATATATCCTTTGGACATTCCCACACATCGCCATCTAGCCCCAAAGTAAGTTACTCAAAGCTTGTGTTATGGATGCCAGACAACGGATATAATACTTAAATACTTTTTTTTTGTAAATACATACATGATATACGTAGAAAACACCCAGACCAATACAAACAGACATGTTGATGCACACAAATGTTTGTATTGTGCGGGAATCGAACCCGCACCCGCTGCGTAGTAGACGATTTCTCGACCACTACACCAGACGGGTCGACTTAATGGCAATAAACATTTTTGACTTTGACAATTTCTTTTGGAGTCGTTGCTTGGTTTCAAGCTTACCTACACTACACACACCATCAGAAGACATCATGTACCGACTACCGACTCCAAAAGATTTTGTTTTTCCTAATATAAATAAGAGGCAAGTGCGTTACTTTAAGCATTTTATATTCAGTTTTTTTTTAAAGGCGGTTTAATTTTTTAGACGGCTATCAACTTAGGGGTATTCTCCCATAAATTTAGGGGGTAAATAAGAGGAATGTTTTTTAGAGATTTAATTTTAATGGTTATTCTGAATATACAATATTCTAAATATAACAGAACTAGCCAATCAAATAAAGGTAAATTTTTACCTAGCGGTAGCGAGTGACTCCAGATTAGGTGACATCTTGTGTTATTGTATTTAATTTCTCTGTAATTACTACCATAGTTTTTTTTTCTATGATTACTACTAATATGCCTTCTTAGACTGTGATAAAAAAATCTTTGTTATATTACAAGAGTTTTCGAGGTTAGTATTATTTCATTCATTATTGTTCTAATCAATACTAATATTATAAAGCTGAAGAGTTTGTTTGTTTGTTTGTTTGTTTGTTTGTTTGTTTGAACGCGCTAATCTCAGAAACTACTGGCCCGATTTGAAAAATTATTTATGTTAGATAGTCCATTTATCGAGGAAGGCTTTAAGCTATATAACATAAAGATACGACTCACAAGACCGAAGCAGCAATGAAAAATGTTGCGAAAACGGGAGAAAGATATTCCTTTTGAAAGCTTCCGCTGCGTACGCTGCGGAAACCGCTAAAGTTACACAAAAATCATGTATGACAAGATTGTTCAGCATTAAGAGTTCTATAATAAAGTCCGCGACAGCATAAGTCTATCTTTTATGGTTGACTTAGTAAAACCTTTTTATGTTAATAAATTTGTAAAAAAATAATGCATCATTTTTAAAGGTGTATATTATACACACAGGTATTAATTCTTATCAAAATAAATACATTCATCATCACGAGCATTTCATTTAGAACAAAGTTGCCCTTTATATCATTTGATTCCAATAAATATCTTAGGAGCTATCACAGTTTTAACATAACTCCGCACCAAAATAATGCTCGCAGCTTAAGTACAGTGGCCAGCACATCAGGTTACCCACTTTTGTTGCAAACTAGCTCTTATTACAACTAGATATGATACCGCAGTGTTTACCTTGACGTGCTGTTGTCCGTACAACGTGCGCTTGCGCTGATCTATACTATCTATACTAATATTATAAAGCTAAAGAGTTTGTTTGTTTGTTTGTTTGTTTGTTTGTTTGTTTGTTTGTTTGTTTGTTTGTTTGAACGCGCTAATCTCAAAAACTACTGGCCCGATTTGAAAAATTATTTTTACGTTGGATAGTCCATTTATCGAGGAAGGCTTTAGGCTATATAACATAAAGATACAACTCATAAGACCCCAGCAGAAATGAAAAATGTTGCGAAAACGGGAGAAAGATATTCCTTTTGAGAGCTTCCGCTGCATACGCTGCGGAAACCGCTTAAGTTACACAAAAATCATGTATGACAGGATTGTTCAGCATTAAAAGTTCTATAATAAAGTCCGTGACAGCATATATCTATCTTTTATGGTTGACTTACTACAACCTTTTTTATGTTAATAAATTTGTAAAAAAATAATGCATTATTTTTAGAGGTGTATTATACACACAGGTATTTATTCTTATCAAAATAAATACATTCATCATCACGAGCATTTTATTTAGAACCAAGTTGCCCTTTATATCATTTGATTTCAATAAATATCTTAGGAGCTATCACAGTTTTAACATAACTCCGCACCAAAATAATGTTCGCAGCTTAAGTACAACGTGCGCTTGCGCTAATCTATACTAATATTATAAAGCTGAAGAGTTTGTTTGTTTGAACGCGCTTATCTCAGGAACTGCTGGACCGATTTGAAAAAATATTTCTGTGTTTGATAGCTTATTTATCGAGAAAGGCTTTAGGATATAAAACATGACGCTGCGACGGGAGGGGAGGGAGCAAACTCAAAACGCGCGGACGAAGTCGCGGGGGACCGCTAGTAATATTATAAAGCTGAAGAGTTTGTTTGTTTGTTTGTTTGTTTGTTTGTTTGTTTGAACGCGCTAATCTCAAAAACTACTGGCCCGATTTGAAAATTTTTTTTGCGTTGGATAGTCCATTTATCGAGGAAGGCTTTAGGCTATATAACATAAAGATACGACTCATAAGACCACAGCAGAAATGAAAAATGTTGCGAAAACGGGAGAAAGATATTCCTTTTGAGAGCTTCCGCTGCATACGCTGCGGAAACCGCTTAAGTTACACAAAAATCATGTATGACAGGATTGTTTAGCATGAAGAGTTCTATAATAAAGTCCGCGGCAGCATATGTCTATCTTTTATGGTTGACTTACTACAACCTTTTTTATGTTAATAAATTTGTAAAAAAATAATGCATTATTTTTAGAGGTGTATTATACACACAGGTATTTATTCTTATCAAAATAAATACATTCATCATCACGAGCATTTCATTTAGAACCAAGTTGCTCTGTATATCATTTGATTTCAATAAATATCTTAGGAGCTATCACAGTTTTAACATAACTCCGCACCAAAATAATGGTCGCAGCTTAAGTACAACGTGCGCTTGCGCTAATATTTTATAAAGCTGAAGAGTTTGTTTGTTTGAACGCGCTTATCTCAGGAACTGCTGGACCGATTTGAAAAAATATTTCAGTGTTGGATAGCTTATTTATCGAGAAAGGCTTTAGGATATGAAACATGACGCTGCGATGGGAGGGGAGGGAGCAAACTCAAAACGCGCGGACGATGTCGCGGGGGACCGCTAGTTATATTATAAAGCTGAAGAGTTTGTTGGTTTGAACGCGCTTATCTCAGGAACTGCTAAACCGATTTGAAAAAATATTTCTGTGTTAGATAGCTTATTTATTAAGAAAGGCTTTAGGATATAAAACATCACGCTGCGACGGGAGGGGAGGGAGCAAACTCAAAACGCGCGGACGAAGTCGCGGGGGACCGCTAGTTTTCTTAATAATTGAAGCAATTTCAGGAAGTTTTGACTAAGGGTCAGGGGTAAGAGATTAAAACACAGATTTTCTACATATTTTTTAAACCAAAAACGTCAACCAATGACAAAGTTACAGAGTTTCTTTCACTGTTTTTTTTTATTCTTCAATTGGTCCATATTTAGTATTCGTTCTTTTAAGATGTAGGTACAAAACATCAAAACTATTTTGGATTCTTATTTTACATTTCCAAGTCAATGTTGCTTGTAAGGAAACTATACAAATGACCTTGCTTAAAAGTGATAGACTTACCCTTAGGACCAATAAATTAAAATTCCCATTACGGTTGGTAGGTCCGCTCTTCCCGGATTTATAATGTCGTATATTATGCAAATTTAATTAAATAAAGATACACAGCAGCGATAGCAGACCAGCAGGGAATTAACAAAATAATTGCCTCTTTATCAGAGGTAATTATTTTAATATTACAATTTGTAGCCGCGATCTGCCTCGTTTGTTTGTATTCAAAACAACTAAGTAGATAATTAAGGTGTCGGGTTCGAGAAACGCAGGCAATTAATTTTAAATTTATCATATCGGATTACCGAACCGTTGTATTTTGGTAGCAACCTTATTTCAAATATAATGTCACCTCGATTTAAGAGATAATATTTAAAGGGCCGGTTCACTACAATATATGAATCATTTTTAGTGGATAACGGTTTGGCTTTGTATACGCTAGTTTTTGAAGAAATTATAATAATATTTTTTTCAGTTATTTATTTTTAAATAATAAGGTTTAAAATTAGAGAGAACGAAAGATTGGGCATTGAATTGAGAAAGACGAAGCGGATAACGTAGATATTTTTTTAAATCTTCAGGGTGCTGTTACTTGATACTTTTTTTGTTAAATAAATAAAAACCCCGAAGTTCCAAAAAATCATAATAGTATCCTGTTTCTATGATGTCTACAAAGACACAGTTAAAATATTATCACTTAAAACAAGGTGTAGTTCGTAACAATAAAGATATTGATTGAAAGCTTTGACTGATTTGAAATTTCCATATACACACCTGTATTTATGACCCGTTTTACTGCACGGTTTTTAAAAATGAAGTGAAACGTTTCAAACTTGTAGTTACTTTATTATCATTCCTTTTAGGTCATCTAGAAAGGATCGATTGTCTCTCTCGTATTATAATCAACCCTAACTAATAATAATTATAATAATATTACCGTACTAAAACTGACCTTTTTTAAGGATTCCGTAGCCGAATGGCAAAAATCGGAACCCTTATAGCCCAGATAATATAATCTATACTAATATTATAAAGCTGAAGAGTTTGTTTGTTTGTTTGTTTGTTTGTTTGTTTGTTTGTTTGTTTGTTTGTTTGTTTGAACGCGCTAATCTCAAAAACTACTGGCCCGATTTGAAAAGTTATTTTTACGTTGGATAGTCCATTTATCGAGGAAGGCTTTAGGCTATATAACATAAAGATACGACTCATAAGACCACAGCAGAAATGAAACATGTTGCGAAAAAGGGGAAAAGATATTCTATTTGAGAGCTTCCGCTGCATACGCTGCGGAAACCGCTTAAGTAACAGAAAAATCATGTATGACAGGATTGTTCAGCATTAAGAGTTCTATAATAAAGTCCGCGGCAGCATATGTCTATCTTTTATGGTTGACTTACTACAACCTTTTTTATGTTAATAAATTTGTAAAAAAATAATGCATTATTTTTAGAGACGTATTATACACACAGGTATTTATTCTTATCAAAATAAATACATTCATCATCACGAGCGTTTCATTTAGAACCAAGTTGCCATTTATATCATTTGATTTCAATAAATATCTTAGGAGCTATCACAGTTTTAACATAACTCCGCACCAAAATAATGTTCGTAGCTTAAGTACAACGTGCGCTTGCGCTAATATATTATAAATCTGAAGAGTTTGTTTGTTTGAACGCGCTTATCTCAGGAACTGCTGGACCGATTTTAAAAAAATATTTCTGTGTTGGATAGCTTATTTATCGAGAAAGGCTTTAGGATATAAAACATGACGCTGCGACGGGAGGGGAAGGAGCAAACTCAAAACGCGCGGACGAAGTCGCGGGGGACCGCTAGTACTACTATAGTTTCGTCAAGTCTATCTGTCTGCCTGTCTCTCCGTCCGTCCGTATGTCACAGCCATTTTAATCTGTAACTATAAGCATCACACTGTTAAAATTAAGTAGGAAGATGTATCCTGTCTACCGCTTTACGATTCTCATACAAAAAAAATATATTAATTTTTAAGGGGGGGACTCCAATACATGGAACTAAATCCAAAAAAAAGAAATCTTTGGATAGGTCTTTTAAAATGGAATAAAGGTTTCTAAAACCATTTTCTCTCAAAGTCTAACGTTTGCGGGATATACGCTTCCAAAGTGGTAAAATAGGCGTCCCCCCCCCCCCCCCTTGTAACTCATAAACTAAGCGAGTGTTAATTTTGAAAAAAAAAGTTTATTGTAGATCTTAACAAATACTTTCAACGAAAATTGGTTAGGACGAGATTGAACTAGCAGTTTTTGAGATATAGCAAATTTTTAACATCCGCAAACATAACTTTGTCTTTCATTCAAACACTATGAAAAACAGAGCTATATTTGCTGTCAACAAATATTGAGGTATTTTAGCTTAGTGGGAGGGTAAAGTTGGCAGGGAACCCTCAGTGGGCTAGTCCGACTCGCACTCAGCCGGTTTTTTTTTTCGTTTGGAGCTTGCCAGTGATGTGACTTTTGCCATAGAATACCTATCGTTACTTTCGGACCGTAATGCATTCAACTTACAAACTTATAGATTGACATAGTTATCGTATCTACACGTTTTAGTAGTAACTGCCTCGGTGGCGCAGCGGTTGGACGACGGCTGCACCAGAGATGCTTCGATCCCCGGGTCGGGCCAAAAATATGTACTTGTGTTTTTCTGTTCAGACATTCACAATTCCGCCAACTTTCAAACTTGTATCCCGGAGTTTAGAAGTTGGTGGTGTTTCACCCCCGTGCCTCGGAAAAGCACACGAAGCCGTTGGCCCTGCGCCTGATCTCTCTACGGTCGTCGTGTCAGATTGCTGTCCCATCGAACTATGAGAGTGAAAGGAATAGAGAGGTACATGTGTTTGCGCACACACTTGCGCACTATAATATGTCCCGCGCAGTCGGTTATTCGTTGTGACTGGCCACCGTAGTCGAAATCGACTAGGGGGACTATTAGTACTCGTTCCCTAACAGTATTTAGCAGGCAACACTTCGCGGAACCTTGAACATGTTTGCACAAAACTCACGTTTCTCCGTGTCTGCCAATTTGTTGCAGCCTCAAGGATGATTCAGGCTATAACGTGCCGGGGCCGGACCGTGCCGGAGCCGGGAAAAATTCCCTCCGGCATTCCAACGCCGTGCCCAATCCGGGCCCGGGTGGAGCACGGTCAAGCATGAACCACTTTATACAAAATGTATACAATAATGTTTGACCGTGCCCCGGCCGGCGCTCGGCCACAGCCCGGCCCGGCGCCGGCACGATGCAGCGTGAATCGGCCTTTATTTTCTCCAAGCTGTTTTCGGGTAAAGACGAACTTTTTCACCCTTGTGCCAAGTTTTTACCCTTTTCCGAGGAATTGTACCTGTTAGAATAGAGTACACGTTAGGATGGTGTTCATTAAAAGACGAACGGTGTCAGAGCGCAAATAATTAATTAATGAGACGAGAACAAAACGTAAATTTATGTTTCTTGTTTTATCATTATTTAGGTCGTTACTCACATTGTTATCATTACCTTGTTAAAAATAGAATATGAAAGGCGGTATCTTATGCATAAGGGCTAGTTTGCAACAAAAGTTGATAATCTGATGTGATGTCGACTGTACATAAGTAATATATGATATATTTTTTCATCTATGCGAATCGTTAGAAACCTAATAATGATTCTAGTTAAAAAATAAAAATAATTCAACACAATTTTACCTGCATAAAAGATTGTTATTTCATTTCACTTCAGCGAATAATTGCTCTTGATTTCTTTGTAGGCTCTTCAAATGCTACTAAAACCTTTTAGTGGAAATCGATTCTTTTTACCGTATTCAAAAAGTTGTGTTAACGAATCTTTTATTTACTTAGGACTTATTCGTTCGAGAAACGTACGGTACACAGCTGGCCGACAACTTATTTATAGTTTCTGTAATTTTCGGTAAACATTGCCTACCTTTGCCTTTGGGTCGACTTCAAAGAGTTGCCCTTTTGCTTAAGTGCCGCTTAAAACATAAATTACGGAGAGTGATGTGACCTTAGGAAGACCACAGGCTTATTAACATTATTTTTGAGGCCTAGCAACAGGGAGATGTTACTATTACGTATAGAAAAGCTGTGAGCAGCGAAAATTGTGTCGCAAATATACGACCGCAAGATTGCGACGTTTAGTTTCCCTGAAATTTGAATTTCGAATTATGGATCTGTACTATGAATGGATGACTGTGTAGTCATTCATGGAACCCTAAATTTGTTGTGGTTCAGTTCCATACGCTTGCAATAGAAGTTAAATTTTCAGCAATTAACTAAATAAATATCTACCAACTCATAAGTAGATCTTCAGTTTCCTTTTCAGCTTAACGAAAAATAGTGGTAGTTACCTTCTTCGTAACTTCCTGGATAAATATTTATTTTGAAGCCATCGTTACTTGTTAGCTAAACTATTGTATAATACTCAAAACTGAAAAAAACCTTGCCATATTGTTGAGTAAACGAGGACCATGTTTTTTTTCCTAAATTATTTTTTTATTTGTTAGTCGAATAATGTAAACAATCTTTTTACAACTTTCAAAATGAAATATGCGAATGAAATTTATTTATTAATTTATTTGAAAGATCTCAATGCTATTTACCTATGTAGTTGTTGAGTTTTGTGTTCATCTTATTTTAAAATGAATTATTTGGGTAAAAAGGAATGTCAAGATTGTTCACAATATTTGACAAGCAAAAAGAAATGGACTTTATCAAAACGTTTAACAGCCAAGTTAACCTTTCAAAAGTGCCTACAGGCACATGGACATCAACAACACTCGTTTTCGCGAAAACTATAAAAGTGCTATCGTAAAAAAATATTTATACCGGCCAGTTTATGACACGGCAGAAAAAGGGTTTGTCCCCAATTTGTCTCGTACATAGGACATTATGGGGGCGATAGGGAGTAGATATGGGCCACGGATGTACGTGACCGAACCATGTATGCCTTGACGGTTTTGTTTTCTTTGCAAAAAAAACTGAAACGTGAATATTTCAGCGTCGATTTTGCGTTGCTTTTGCCCGTCGTTAGAGATTCAAAAAAGGAAGTCGGACCAACCGTTGCGAGACTGGCACGGTTGTATGAGCTGATACATCGAAAAAGTGAAAATATCACTCTATTCCTCGTGCATTGGTGTTCAGGATTTGGCTTTGGATTTGCTTTTTCTTTTTTACGCGTCCAGTGAGAAACGGTATACAATTTTTAAGCTCCCTGTTATAGAAACGGGAATAATTGTAGCTCATCCAACGGTCAAAAAAAGAAATCAGTATGCTTACTATAACACAACTATTGCAAGCGGATTGCAACCTATCTATAAAGCTGAACAGTTAATTTGTTTGTTTGTTTGAACTCGCTATTCTCAGGAACTACTGGACCGATTTGAAAAAATATTTTTTGTATTTGATAGCTTATTTATCGAGGAAAGCTATAGAATAGGCATAAACTCGGGTGACCTCTAGTTTTTTTTTTTATATGGGGCATAGACTTGCACATTGCCCACACAATTACATAATCATATTTAGGTAGAGGGAACGTTACGTCCATTCCAACTCTAAAATTCATTTGGTATTTTAAGCAGTCAGGGAAAAAAATTTCAGCATTTCTGAAAAGTATCTTCTGATCAACTACCGTTACCCAGCCTATCCCATAAAACGCTGAAAACAGGTTGCTTCTAAATCTTCCTCAAGTAATCTTCCAAGCACTATTGACGGCCTGATCCCATCGGGAAATCCTGCTAATCCATTTTGAGCCTTGTTTACGAGATATAGAGTTGAGATTTGGGGGTGCAAACTTGAGTTGTGGTTATGTTTTCCTAACGTATTTGTTTTGAAGTATGTATCGGTTTATCTGTATCAAGTAACAGGAGCTTTAAGGGGAAATTGGTGTTATTACAATGATAGCATAGTAAGAATTACAACGCTAGATTACGATGACTGGGTCTCGATATTTGTAGTTTAGTGTCTCTAAGGTGTATGTGTCTCTCTGGAGTTTGATTCCCGCTTGGGTCAGAATTTATCTTTTTATTTTTTCGTGGGGTTGGTGTGTTTAAGTGCATATTTTGTGACGTCCTGCTTAAGCCTATTTGAGCCTACGTCAGGTTATCATTCTTACGACTGCTTTTCATAGTGACATGAATCTTGTGCCTTACACCACGCTCTTAGTGTTTTCAGCAAAATCATGTCAAGTACCGGCCGAGCTCACACAAATTTTGTGTAGATTTCGTGGATATAGGCAGTAAACATTGGGATAAACAGACAAACATCTTCTGACCAAGGTTTGATTAGGTACAGTCGGCAGCACATCAGGTTACCCATTTTTGTTGCAAACTAGCCCATATTACATAGAGATAAGACACCGCAGTGCTTACATTTACGTACTGTTGTCCGTAGTTTGTACGAGTTTCATAACTTACCGTGACTACCTATACTATACGTACCTATACGTACGTATATGTATAAGTCACTTGCCTTATATTTTATCCACTGCTTAAATAAACTTGGGACATTTACCTACAATATCCGCTCGTGTTTGATCCTGTGAATGGTCGTTAATTTTAAATGTCAGATTGAATTTATGCCTTGTTTTTGATTGGCGAAGGAAATATTCGGTCATCAACTAGGTAGTACACTTTTTATAGCTATTATTTAATAGTAGTAATAATAGTCCCCCTAGCCGATTTCGACTAACCGACTGCCTAGGACAATATATTATAGTGCACAAGTGTGTACCAAACATAGATGCATTCTCTACTCCTTTCACTCTCAAAGCCCGATGGGATAGCAATCTGACACGACTGGAGAGAGATCAGGCGCAGGACCAACAGCTTTACGTGCTTTCCGAGGAATGAAACTAACCAAACTCCGGGCTACCCTGTGGATTTCTCAACAGAAAAACACAAGTACATATTTTTAGCCCGACACGGGAATCGAACCCGAGACGCAGCCGATGCGCCACCGAGGCAGTATAGATAGTATAGTTTAGAGTTAGCTATAATACAGGGTGTGCAAAAAGAGCATCGGCTAGTTGTTTGTTCAATAAAAAAAAGTACCAAGTCGATTTGTTTTTATTTTTGTGTTAAATTTTAGAAAACAGAATTGGTATTTATTTCGATGAAATAGTGTTATCCAATTGGCGACCATCACGCTGCTGGCAATTTTTTAATCTGTAACGGAAATTGGTGGTTATTCGCTGACACATAGCTCGATATTGCTGCCATTTTTACCCTTATGTTTTGTTACAGTTGCGTTATGTTTGAAAAATCATTCTTATAAACCTTACTTTTAAGGTATTCACATGAAAATTTGTCATGCGGGGTACCTAAGATCGAATCTCTGGGGCCCAAACAACGGGCCGCTAGGTTTGCTTAAGACATAAATCGGTCCTTGTTTTCATGAACAACTGCTACGCCAACCGTTCTAAGATAATGCTCATAGTGACAGATATTGCGATGTACAGCCAAATAATTTTTAGAACCAAAGTTGTAGAATGTTATGGTTTCAACTCAAACGTGCCAGTTACAAGATTGGGCCACTTGCCTTGACATTAAATATATAAAAAAAATGCTTCTAACGAATTATTATTATAAAAAGTAGAGTCAATCGGCTTTCTCAGAGCCCCGATTTTAGCATTATCGTCTATATTGTAAGGAGATACCTTGAAGTTAGGGTTTTAAAGCATAATTCGTCAAATCTAACGTGATTTAAACAAAACATTAGGGTATATATAGAACGAGTCAGTGTGTCGTTCCAGATAAGATTGCTAACAGCATTTCGGCCACTATATCCGTAATATTGTGTAATTGAAAGAATTTTTCATTTCGTTCTCTAAAAATCAAAAGGAAAAATGTACTGAATTACTTGTACTTTTAGTTTTAATAAACTAACAAATACCCGATACTCTTATTTTACTCCTTGTATTGCAACATCCTATATCTATAAATATCATCAGATTTTTGATAATTTGAACAAATGGACCTATACCAATACTTAGATTTAGATCTTAGCTAATTCTCTAACTAATATCTCACGTCTAATTAAATACTGACAATAGCATCCACCGCATCATCGCCTCATTCCTCCTGACCATTAGATCTATTAACGGTACATTAAGGCCCAATTTCTTTATCGATAGTAATGGTAAAATTTCGTTACCAATAATTGTATATGTACGATTGTGTGTGTTTTGTAGAAAAACTATCTTAACCAAATGTCAGTGTTTTTTTCTTCTAAACACACACAATCGTTAATATTAAACCGCTGGTAACGACATTATAATAATAAGAGACCCCCTAGCCGATGTCGACTACGGTGGCCAGTCACAAACAACGACTAACCGTCAGCGCGGGACATATTATAGAGCACATGTGTGTGCGCAAACACAGGTGCACTCTCTATTCCTTCACTCTCATAGCCCGATGGGACAGCAATCTGAGTCTGACGCGACCGGAGAGAGTTCAGGAGCAGGACCAACGGCTTTACGTGCTATTCCGAGGCACGGGGCTGAAACACCACCAACTTCCAAACTCCGGGCTACCCAAAGAATTTCGGAACAGAAAAACTCAGGTATATAATATTTTTGGTCCGACCCGGGGATCGAACCTGGGAATACTATTACTATCGACGAAGAAATCGGGCCTAAGTGTTCCATTCATCTCGTCTTCGATCATCATTACTGAATCCAGCTGGCATCGGAATCGGCGCCTCGCGGAATCGACTCCATCTGTCATACGACTAATGTGACTAATACAACACCACGTCAAGTTAAACACTGCGGCATCTTATGCTGTTGTAATAAGGGCTAGTTTGCAACAAAAGTGGGTAGCCTGATGTGCTGGCGACTGAACGTCCCTCTTTTGTGCTGAACGATCAATATTGCAAAAAATAATAATGTGGAATGTGATTGATTTTCTGCTAGGACTATATTAACACGTATGATGCCATTACGTAACAAGTGAAGATGAGATAATCTTTAATGTTGTACATCACATTACGTGTTTAAGAAATGATAAAAGGCGGTCTTATCGCAAAAAGTGACCTCTGCCAGACATCTTTCGGGTGACGAACGAAATTACTTACTTTGTTTTTTAGACAAAAATAACATACAGTGCTCAGATCCCAAAGTAAGTAGGTAGCCAATGCACTTGTGTTATGGAAATCAGACACAACGGTGGTACCACAACACCCGACCCGACTTAGAAATTTATGATTTCTACATTGCCCGACCGGGAATCGGACCTCGGAGCTAATAATAAAATTAACTTAAAGTAGGTAATAATATTTATTTTAAAACTGTTATACTTTTTTACTTCATCCGCACAAAAAAAAAACATTTTTTTTTTCTTTTTTTTTCAGTACTGTAAAACAAAAATAATCTGTTGTCGCAAAATGTCTAACTTAACCAATTTGTAAATAATTTGATACTTTAAATAAATTTGACCTTACAGACAGTCATTCATAGCAATCAATTATTGTCTACTTACAGAAATAGAGGTACCTAATTAAAATATCCTCAAAATATTTTTTAAAAGGACACAAAGATCAGGGGCAATACGAATGGTATTTAAACGGGTAAAGCAGCGGAAACTACTACCTGCTGCCTTCTCTCTGTATAACCTACTACCCGACCCGAGAAAACGTAATTGCGATAAAAAAGTTAGACGCGCAATACTCGCGTCGCGTTGACTTGTTATCAAGCGTACCGCGTGGCGAGATCGCAACAGCGCGTCGTCATGCACGACCACGTCACGGCAGACAGCACAGAGCGGCAACGTCGCTGGAATAGCGGTGAGCGTGAGCTGTGCAGCTGCGCGGCACGCTACGGTTCGATAGGGATGTTTATTGTCGATACCGTGACATCGAGTCGATATTACTATCGTTTACTTCGTGCTCTTTTTTTGAAGTTTAAAATACTGAATGGTGGGTTACGTGGTAACATAAGGCGGTTATTTAATTAACGTTAACAAGACGTTACAGCGTTAAAGTTGTCTGTTTGGGGAAGGTTATATTCATCAGTGGACGTCCTTTGGCTGATGATGAAAATTATGATGACAATGATGAAAGGGTAGTACCACGTTACCACAACATAAATTTCTCTGAAGGATAAAACGTACTCAGTCATACATTTTATAAGGAACAACTTTATTTAAACTTTCCAGGTAATGAAGCGACGCATCAGTGTTCATTATTAGTATAATTAGTGTGAAAAAAAGGGTAGAGTAAAAAACTAAATGTGTTCTTTCTTAATACTTACGTAAATAAATAAGAAACATTCTAACACTACATTAAACTACCTTATTTTCTTATAGGTACTCGGTTAATAATTTCGAGCACATTAGCATTTTAGAATGTACCTACTTAGTGATAGTTTAAAGTTGATAACCACTAGTTGTATCAAATGTCGATAGTTTTCATAAAAATAAACGTCACTACTGCAACGTTGCATGCCCGCCTAGCGCTGTCCCTCACGCGAACCCAACTGCCGATCGTTTGCTTGCGTCGAATGTAACGCAACTAGTTTCACTGACGCCCACTGCGCGAAAGACGCGCTTATAACGCGCATTTAATTGACAATAACCTATTTAATTCACGGGGTTTCTTAGATAATGGCCTACTCAAACATAAGGCCAGATCTTATAGAACTAGTGCGACTGAACGAGTGCCTCTACGATCCGAAACATAAGCATTACAAAAACAAACCGGTCAAATCTATGGTATGGGAGAATATTAGCGCGAAACTCAACATTGACAGTGAGTATTGTTATCATTTTTATATAACACGTATCTTGATTTGATAATGTTGTTTTAATTGTTTTGTGGTAACCTACTTTAGACAGTTCACAACATAATATTTTGAGTCACATTAACAAAAGTGACAAAATACCAATGCACAAACACGGCAATCACCATAGCAACGCTGTGATAGATTCATAGACTGGCCTCATTTTTTTTTGTACAACAGAGTTTGTTCTGAACAGGTGTTCAGTCTTTTGTAACACAGAGGTCGTTGGGTTGTCTTCAACATAATGAAATTTAGTATTAGAACGTGTTGTTTTGTATATAGTACCGACTCTAGAGATATTTTTTTTTTTTTTAACCCTTGTCAAAAAAGACCTTGTAACTTTATAAAGTTTTGTACAGTACAAGAAATCTCCTAATTATTCGATTGAGTTGCGTCATTGTGCATATTATTACACTAGCGGTCCCCGCGGCGTCGCATCATAAATTTCGGATTTCCCGTAAAACATTTCAACGCAATACGCAAATTTTCATTGTAATTACGAGCCCAGCAACCATAGCGGTTAGATATTTATTGAGATTAAACGATGTAAAGGGCAATTATGTTCAAAATAAAATGTTCCTAATGATGAATTTGTTATTTTGATGAGAATAAATACCTGTGTGCATCAAAACACCATTGAAAATAGTACATTATATTTTATTAAATTTATAAACATAAAAAAATATGTAGTAAGTAACCATATCAGGTACACATATGCACTTGCGGACTTTATTGTAGAACTTTTAAAGTGGAACAACCGATATACATGATTTTTGTGTATCTTAAACGGTTTACGCTGCGTACGTAACGGAAGCTCTCAAAGGGAATATTTTCCTCCGTTTTTGGAACATTTTTCATTCTTGCTTAGCTCTTATAAGATGCATAGTGTTTTATAAAGCCTTCCTTGATGAATAAGCTATCCAACCAATATTTAATAAAAAGATAGCAATTATGATATTATTGTTGTTTATCAAAAGGTTAAATAAAGCCGTGTATCGTTTCGTTTTTAACCGACTCCAAAAAAGGAGGAGGTTATCAGTTCGACTGTATGTTTTTTTTTGTATCTATGTTACCTCATATCTCAGTTATTTGTCCACCGATTCGAAAAAAAATCACCTACCTAGAGGGTATATACCTTCCAGTTGTTAATTCGGGATGTGATGCTGAGATCTTGGTTTAATCTTTTAAAAAAAATGCACTAAAAATTCTTAAATAAACACTTGACCCTTGAAAGGAAAGGAAGCCATTTTAGGGAAGCAATTTCTTTTTGGAGTCGGTGCTATGATAGTTGAAGCTTGATGGTCAAAGTGATGGCGGCACCGATTCCAAAAAGAAATTGTTTGCCTAAAACGACTTCCATTTCTTTCAAGGGTCAAGAATTTATTTAAGACTCTTTAGTGCATTTTGGTTTTGAAGTCGGTTTTTACTTTTTTTTATTAGAGCAATCTCTTTCTTGTTCCAGTCCAAAGAGCGCGAGACTTATGGCGGACACTCCGCGACGGATACATCCGAAACAAAAAAGCGCTTAAAAGCGGCAAGAACTGCGCTTACAGCTGGAGCGAGCACCTCTGCTTTTTGGACGAAGTGCTAGATTCGAAAGACTCGGAAAACCAAGATGAAAGCCAACAACCTATGTACTACACCGAAGACTACTCGAAAGTGAATGCGGATACACTAGAGCAAAATCACGAATGGGAAGTATCAGTGGCATCATCTCCTAGACCAGAGTACGGTGCACAAAACGGAGTACATTACCAACAGACGAGGCAATCTAGGAAAAGAAAACATAATTCGATGGATAAAATGATAGAGTACCTTAGAAGTAAGAAGCCAAAGGAGCAAGACGCGGTTGACTACCTTTTCATGAGCTATGCGAAGACGTTCAAAGGTTTGGCGGCTAGGAAACAAGCGATCTTGAAAGTGACGCTGGCTAAAGTTTTTGCTGAGGCTGAATTTGGTGATTTGAATAATGAAACTGGTAGTGATCAGTGATAATATTGACAAGGCGACAGGACTTTTGATATTACTAAATAGTTACTTAGGACCAATTTTACTAATTTCAGATAAGACTTAACCAAGAATAAGTAAAAACGACCGATTTTATAATGACATTTACATATAAATGATTGCTTTCAAACAGATGACTGTAGGCATCTGTCATTGCTAAAATCGGCTCTAGAGTCGATTGTAAAACGGCAGTTAAAGTATAGTATATACACTTACTTTAGTCGAAGATGTTAAACAATTCCAGTTATAAGATTATGAGTTGAGAAGTACACGGTACAAATATATTTATTTTAATTTTAAGCAATTTTACTTTTATTTTATTTTACCTTTTTGCGTTCAAAAAGTTTCAAATCATTGATAGCACATAAATATATCACTTGACAGCCAAGTCAATTCCAAATGTAGGTACAGTCGCCGTCAGATATATTGGAGCAGACGAAGTGACTAAATACTAGTTTTCAGTATTGTCATCACTGTCATGCAATAAATAAACTCAGGCAAGTGAGTGTTCAGATATTATTGGTTGATTGTGTATATAGTTAAGTTATTAACTAGCTTCTGCTCCAGATATTAATGAAGTAATGAATTTTCTGATATTAATCCCTCAAGCGTATGTGAACGAGACACAATGCAAATTCTATTGTTATGCGGTTGCTTGCAACCGCTCGGGTGTTGAAGCATTAATGGTAACTTGTATGGAACTTATTGACATTTTAAACTGTTCAGAAGTATTTGGTCACTTTGTCTGCTCCAATATATCTGACGGCGACTGTACCTACTGTGAAATTTTGATATTCTTATCGCTATACGCGATCTCTTTAAGCATTCTTTACCAATCAACCATAGATGAAAAATACAGATCAGGTGGTGCGAATAACGTTATAAAAGTTCAAAAGAAAGTGACGATAATATTCACAAACGTTTTGACATTCTTTGCACCTAAACTTACATTAAATTTAAAGTATTTTATTGGCTTTTTTTTAATATTTGACTTTTCGTCATCCATTAAAATGATGTGGTGTTTTGTCATCCCTACATTAATAACATAAAACTGAGGAAGCATTTCTTCACCGTTCTTAAAGAAAAATATTTTCTTTGTATTAGAAAATTTGAAATTTATGTACGATAGGAGATACTATTTCATGAAACTTTTAAGCTGTAGTATTTTATTATTTCACAAAATACCGTGATTTAAAAAATGTATTAACTTTGTAACACGCACCAGAATGTGTGCGCAAACACAGGTGCACTATCTATTCCTTTCACTCTCATAGCCCGTTGGGACAGCAATTTGACACGACCGGAGAGATCAGGCGCAGGACCAACGCCTTTGCGTGCTGTCCGTGGCACGCGCACGGAGGTGAAACATCGCTGTCTCCCAAACTTTAGGCTACCCTATCATTTCAAGACCCAGGTACATACCTATATTTATTTAATATCCTGCCACTGATTAATCTTTGCAATACCAAGTAGTTAACCGGCAGAGAATGCAATAAGGCATTAATTTTGCCAATTGTACAACTTACAGTGCAATAAAGTTTAAATAAATAAATATTTTTGACCTGGAGATCGAACCCGGAACATCTGGCGCTGTCTTTAAAGTGCAACCATCTAAGCGCTTCGCCCACCGAGTTAAAGTTGTTTTTACAATAATATAATGACTATAACATAATCTACATTAAAAAAAAGGTATTTATCTTATGAAACAAGGAATTTACATTTTATTTATTATATGCAAACGAAACATAATAAAATGAACTTTTATTAAGAGTTGCAAGCTTACATTTTAGCTGAAATTATTAAGTCTACCCGTATTTCTAATGCTTGTGCTGGCATGCTGAAAATGTATAATAACAACGTGGCAGCGTGATATTTCATACAAGTCTGCTGCAGCGCGACTTCTGATAAACAGAATGATGTGACATTTTTATATTCGCTCATTATGTTTACACTCGCTCGCTGGTATCATTAACGAGGCACCGCTCACTGAGTTTAGTTTAGTTTAGTCCAATGAGCTGTTCCACGCAGAAATGTAGAATTTGATATTTGCGGTGACTAAATGAACTTAAAATTATTGCATATTTAATTTGCGGGTAATTTTTGGGCATTATTTAAGGCGTTGCCGGTACTCAGATGCGTAAAAAACGAATGACTTTTACAATATTTCAACTAATAGACTTCTACAACTTCTTGCAACCTGCGTTCTTCCCATTTTCTCACTCTCCACATTCCTTTTTACTAGTCCGGCTTTAAATCGGATTCTTTCATCATCTCTGTGATACGCCTTTGGGATTCTCTTCCCATGGAAATCAGAATGTCTTCAAACAAACTTTTTTTTAAGAAGTCTCTCCGCACTCACTATCTTAACTTTGGCTTACTTCAGAATTAACCACAATTTCTTTCACTGCTGTCGGTAATATTTTAATAGATGTCATCAATATCTTCACTTCCCTAACTGTAATTATTTTTTTAAATATAATTTTGTTTATCTATGTAATTTTAGTGTGTATGTTTATGTTAATGCATTTTTTTTGTCCTTCAGTACTTTTAAATATTCCGCCACTGATTTAACTCTCTGCATTTCCCAAGCGGTTGACTGTTAGAGAATGCCATAAGGCATTAAGTCCGCCAATTGTACCATTAACAGTTCAATAAAGTTTAAATAAATAAAACTATTTTTCCAAAACCTCGTTTTAGTAAAATAGATAAAACATGGTTATGATCCTCACTTTAATAAATAACAAGATATATTTTATGTAATTCATATAAATTGCTGCAATCTCAACGTGAGTCAGGCAGCCATCTTTATAAATCCAGCAATGCGAGCATACATTAAACTTCTCGTAGCAATTTCTCTTTCAGCTTCACGTCGTGTCGGGTTCCTCAAAAAAAGATTCCTTTGCTCGCGTCAGTAGGGAGGGGCCTCAAAAAATGTTCTTTTTCCGCATGTGTGTAAGTATTATAAATGGCATAATCCACATACTAAATAGCGGAATGGGGTGTGTTGAACCACCACTTAAGTAACATTACGCCCCATTTGCAACGAACATTATGTCCGTAGAGATCTCGCGATTGCAAACGGCGAACGAATTTACGGGCTCGAATCAGGGGATGTGTCTGCATATATTTATTATTTGGGTGTAAAACTTTAACGTTGAAAAATATAGCTGAAGTAGAACATAATATTACCTTAATTACGTTATGATGTACAAGCTATCGTGGTTTCGTATTCAAAAGGTTATGCTTATATTTTTGGGTCCCGTAGCCGAATGGCAAAAACGGAACCCTTATAGTTTCATCAAGTCTGTCTGTCTCTCTGTTTGTCTATCTGTCAGTCCGTATGTCACAGTCACTTTATTCCGTAACTGTAAGCATGACATTGTTGAAATTTGGTAGGAAGATGTATCAATGATGTAGATCTTGCCAACTTGGTTTGGACGGGATCAAACTAGTAGTTTTTGATATATACGAGTAGCACACTTTCAACAACCGCAAACATAACTTTGGTCCCCATACAAAAACTGTGAAAAACAAAGTTATATTTGCTGTCAACAAAATATTGTTGTATTTTAGCTAAGTGGAAGTAAGTGGATTCCCTAATTCAGTTAAAGTTGACACGGAACCCTCAGTGCGCGAGTCCGACTCGCACGTAGCCGGTTATATAAGTGTGGTTTGTTCTATTATTTACCTATATTGTTATGATTATAAAGTTATGGATAACCTAGTCAAATCGTCTCAAGTTTAAGCTAGGGTTGCCACCTTATTTTTTTGCAATTAAAGTACATCGGTTGTAAAAGGTAAGAAAAACAAAGTACACAGTATAGAAATAAAGTACAAATTACTTTTCTTCAGAATTTATTCAGCATTAATCGACGAATTTCGTTAAACGAAAAATACTTGCCACTTAACTTTTCAAAATTCAAAATCCCAATGACAAAATGAAATTATGTGAAATAAAGTATTTTTGTGTGTTTATTATTCTCATAAAGTATAGAGTACAATTACCCGAAATAACGTTCAATACTTTATTATAAAGTACGGGTGGTAACCTTATTTAAGACCTTTAAATTGTCATTATTATAAGCCTTTGTAATGTTTTTGTTTTGTTTTGTTTTCCTTTACATTCTTGTCTACCAAACGTTGTCTAAGCGTCGAAGTCTACCAGCGCGTAGCAAGTGTCTACTCTGCTTCGACACTAAATACGATGCCATTCCCAACTTACAAGTATGAGAGCTTATAAACATAACAAGTATTTTAAACGCATAACAAGAATGAGACATTTTGTGACTTTTTATTGGATGGACCCCTCTCGAACTTTCTAAATATTTTACGACGATTAAACAATAACAATGTGTAATATACAACGTGTAATCTTCAATACACAAAAGATTAGATATCCCAAATGATGTTTAAAACCATTGACCTAATTCTGAAAGAAAAAAAAAAGAGGTTTCGAGTAGTGTTTTACTGGCACTTCTGATAATTGTTTGCTCTGCGGACGACGATCTAAAAAATGGCCACAAATTTTAATGAAGCTTTTTTGAAAAATGAGATCCATATTAAAATGTGGTTCCATTCATACTGCTCGTTATTTCAATCAAACTATTTTAAGGTTTTGCGCATTTAACGTTACGCCTTGTAGATACATTTGTATTGCTCGCACGATGGCTCGCTCTACGGCGCTCTTAACCAGTTAATGATTCGTCTTCAGCATTAAGTACAAACAAACGCTACTGCTTGAGTCTTGCTTAAGACTATCTAACTTTCAAGCACTGAATCCTCCACCGCTTTATCACTTAATGCCATCTCGCGAACCCCAGACTGCTGCAATTTCTGATCGTAAACTGCGATAATTTCGGACTTCAAAGCTGTCTCATGATGCATCTGTTTATCCTCAGCCATAACAGCAGCATTGTAGAATCCACACCGTCAAGGCATTCTCTACCCTACCCTCTAGAAAATAAGGTCTGGAACTGAACAACTGTTTCCGATAGTAAAGATAGGTCCAAGATTATTTTTACGAGAAGATTAAGGGAACCAAGTAATTTTATCTTTACGGCTAACTTGACGGTTCAGTTAAAGCTGTTTTGTGCAGTTCTTAAGCCGGGAAAGTATTGGAGATGTTTTGATAGCGGGGTTTAATGATGATAAAAAGTCTTTATCGTGCTCTGGAAATTGGTTTGGGAACTCTAAGCCTATTTAAGGCTCGAATTTACCTAATATCCCTCATACATAAAGTATGAATATTTTTCAAACTGTAATGAGTTTTGAGGTTAGGTTACTTTAGTTTTTGAGCCGCCATATTATTTGCTTATACAATCTGTACTAATATTATAAAGCTGAAGAGTTTGTTTGTTTGAACCCGCTAATCTCAGCATTAAAAGTTCTATAATAAAGTCCGTGACAGCATATGTCTATCTTTTATGGTTGACTTACTACAACCTTTTTTATGTTAGTAAATTTGTAAAAATATATCGCATTATTTTTAGAGGTGTATTATACACACAGGTATTAATGCTTATCAAAATAAATACATTCATCATCACGAGCATTTCATTTAGAACAAAGTAGCCCCTTATATCATTTGATTTCAATTAATATCTTAGGAGCTATCACAGTTTTAACATAACTCCGCACCAAATAATGTGGGCAGCTTTAGTACATCGTGCGCTTGCGCTTATCTATACTTAATATTATAAAGCTAAAGAGTTTGTTTGTTTGTTTGTTTGTTTGTTTGTTTGTTTGTTTGTTTGAACGCGCTTATCTCTGAAACTACTGGCCCGATTTGAAAAATGATTTTTACGTTGGATAGTCCATTTATCTAGGAAGGCTTTAGGCTATATAACATAAAGATACGACTCATAAGACCACAGCAGCAATGAAAAATGTTGCGAAAACGGGAGAGAGATATTCCTTTTGAAAGCTTCCGCTGCGTACGCTGCGAAAACCACTTAAGTAACACAAAAATCATGTATGACAGAATTGTTCAGCATTAATAGTTCTATAATAAAGTCCGCGACGGCATATGTCTATCTTTTATGGTTGACTTACTATAACCTTTTTTATGTTAATAAATTTGTAAAAAAAATAATGCATTATTTTTAGAGGTTTATTATACACACAGGTATTTATTCTTATCAAAATAAATACATTCATCATCACGAGCATTTCATTTAGAACAAAGTTGCCCTTTATATCATTTGATTTCAATAAATATCTTAGGAGCTATCACAGTTTTAACATAACTCCGCGCCAAAATAATGTTCGCAGCTTAAGCACAACGTGCGCTTGCGCTAATATATTATAAAGCTGAAGAGTTTGTTTGTTTTAACGCGCTTATTTCAGGAACTGCCGGACCGATTTGAAAAAATATTTCTCTGCTGGATAGCTTATTTATCGAGAAAGGCTTTAGGGTATAAAGCATCACGCTGCGACGGGAGGGGAGGGAGCAAACTCAAAACGCGCGGACGAAATCGCGGGGGACCGCTAGTATATTATAAAGCTGAAGAGTTTGTTGGTTTGAACGCGCTTATCTCAGGAACTGCTGAACCGATTTGAAAAAATATTTCTGTGTTAGATAGCTTATTTATTGAGAAAGGCTTTAGGATATAAAACATCACGCTGCGACGGGAGGGAAGGGAGCAAACTCAAAACGCGCGGACGAAGTCGCGGGGGACCGCTAGTATATTATAAAGCTGAAGAGTTTGTTTGTTTGAACGCGCTCATCTCAGGAACTGCTGGACCGATTTGAAAAAATATTTTTGTGTTGGATAGCTTATTTATCGAGAAAGGCTTTAGGATATAAAACATGACGCTGCTACGGGAGGGGAGGGAGCAAACTCAAAACGCGCGGACGAAGTCGCGGGGGACCGCTAGTAATATGTATACTTTTCTAGGTACTGAAAGAAAATATGAAACCGTACATTGCTTTGAATTTTTGGTCGTACCAAATACGCAAAACCCTTTGATCTAACCAACTTACTTATGGTAAATCTATTTTTAAACTATTTCAAAACCTTTTCCCGGCGTTATTGATGTTAAGTTCCGTATAATAAGCTTCGCAGAATCGGCTTATGGGCCATTAAGACGTGCTAACGGTCAGGTAAGCGCATTATATGCCTCCGTCGGGAAATACCCCTTACAACTCTTTGTGTGGTTCCACCCTTGGGCCAAACATAATATTTTCAGAGCGCATAAAAGCAGAAAATTGCATAATGATAAGAACAGATTTTACTAGCCTTTTCTTAGCCTGAACGAGTTTCTTAATCCGCAAACAATGATGACATTTCTACGGATTTGAAACCTTTTTGATTGAAAATGCGAAATTTTCTTTAAATCTTTGTCACGGAGATAATTGACAATGTCTAATTGACATTTTGGAATTTTCACTGTATGAAATTATATTTTTACATTGTTTGGAATTATAAATACTTATTTACTAAAACAATGGACGAAAATGAAGGCGCAAGTCTTGATACGGAATTCAAAAGGTACTTGAAAATCATGCGGCCTTATTTAGAGCAACTTTTAGACGAAGATGTAATCGAAATTTGCAAGTCCTGGATTCAAAGACTTTCCAATTGCAGTGATAATGAAAAAAATCTCCGAAACAAGTACGTGTTTTCCTTGTGCTATCAACTAGCGAAGGGAGTTCTTGATGAGCCATTCCTAAATAGCCCTCCATCAAAAGAACTGTCCCCACTATCTGATGACTTGGATAGTGATTTATCATCTACTGAAATCGAATACATCGTCATAAATTCTGAAGAAGATACCAAAGTCCTGTTTAACAACAAGAAACCTCTTACGTCGGTTACTGACTACCTTTCCCAGGATACCGATATGGAAATCGAGGGCAACGACAAAGATGAATCGACAAGCATAGAAAATCAAACGCATTCCAATAGACAACAAAAGATTTTTCACAAATATCCAGAAATGCCTAAATTTTATGATGTTCAACTATCATGTGACGAGTACAAGTATAGAGCTAATAACTTGGTAATGAAACTTCGCGAAATTAAAGCTCAAAATCTAATGTTGCATAAGGAACTAGAGATACTAAAACAAGAATGTAAAATCAAGTCTTGTGACAAATTAAACGAAAGTACAACAAAAGTTGACCATTGCACTAGTGTTTCATGTCATTCTAAAGATAGCAATGCAACGTTGAATTCACTGAAAACCAAACTACAAGAAGTACAAGAGTCAAGAAATAATATGATCCAGACTATAGAGTGTTTACAAGAAAAAATAGATAACTATGAAGATTTCAAAAAACATGAAATAGAAGAAATTGAAGCTAAACATAAAATAGACATCATAAAAGTTAAAACTGCCACTCGAGACGAAACGAAGGAAATATATGAAAAGAAAATTGAAGAAGTAAAAGCTCACTATGAAATGATGATAGAAAATATTAGAAGTAAACTAGATTCTGAGAAATATGATCAAATCTTAGCGAAAGATCGCATTATAGCTGAGAAAGAGAAGATAATAGAAGAAAAAGATAATGAAATAATCCGTTTACGAAATCTTAATGATGACCAAAAAGGACACCTGCATGAGGTGATAAATAAGTTTTTGGAAAAGCCAAACGATGACGTACCTAGTGACGGAATGCGTTTGAAGGCGGAACAACTAGAGAAGCGTTTGAACAAGATTGAAAAATCAAAAACCAAGAGTACAAAGGTTTTCGAGGCAAAACTGGCCCATATGCAGCGCGAGAAGCATTTAGCCGAGTGCTCGTTACAGCTTCAGTTAATGAGGCAGAGAGCGCAGGTCGTTAGCGAGGTAGCTGACGAGCACCAAACCGAACTGACTGCTGCGCTCAACAAATTGGAAAATAAATACAAAGAAATCGTCGGCAACGTGCAGGCCACCGCGATACAAAGGAGAGTGCAGGATCAGATGGCTATAGAATCGATATTGCACGCGGCTTGCGGAATCCGTAACGAGGGGTACACGAATTGTTCGCAAGGCGCAAACCGCAGCCAATTCTCCGGCAAAACTATGCAAAATCAAAACAGAAATGGGAATCAGATGAATCAGAGCTACGATAGCGAGATTTCGGCTCTACTGAACGGTAATAAGGTTGATAATGTGGTTGGTGGTAATAAATCTTTGGGTGAGGACAGTGTGATGGTCGGATATTGTCTCGACGGCGAGCGGATGGGGGAGCTATTCGAAAGGGTGTATATCCCACAAAGGGACATCGGAGACGGGCCCTTGAAGAAGTAGTCAAACAATCCGAAAACTATCCGGCCTTTGTGTAACAACCCTTAAATTATTACGATGAAGTTTGCCGTAAGTGGTGTTAAACGCTATTTAAATTTGCTATCGGGCCTGCCGGTTATTGTTTCAATTTGTAAGGGTGATTCGTTTGCTAATAAAATTACGTGGAGTTTGCGTTTATTGTTTTAGTATTAATAAACCTACGAGGAGCGTTTAGGATCGGCCAATTTATTTGGGGTTGTATTCAATTTAGTTTTAATGAACGAGTATTTAATGTTTTAGCAGTTACCCTTTTCCAATAGTTTGTTTTGTAGCTGAGTTGCTAATGATAACAGTGGAGATAAGTTATTACAGGTATACACAAAACATCCATAATGTAATTCGAAATTATTTAATTAATACCTATACTCTTTTAGGGTTCCGTAGCCGAATGGCAAAAAACGGAACCCTTATAGTTTCGTCAAGTCTGTCTGTCTGTCTGTCTGTCTGTCTGTCCGTCCGTATGTCACACCCATTTTATTATGTAACTATAAGCATTACACAATTGAAATTTGGTAGGAAGATGTATCTTGTTAACCGCTTACCGATTCTCATACAAAAAATAAAAAATAATGACAGTTATTATTATTATAACAAATTTTTTTGTCAAACCTATGCGTGTGAGGTGTCAATGGATAGTTCTTTTAAAATAACATAGAGGTTTCTAAAACCATTTTCTTTTAAAGTCAAACGTTTCATAGCTAGACGCTTCCAAAGTGGTAAAATGGGCGTCCCCCCCATCTAATTTCTAAACCAAGCAAGTGTAAATTTTGAAAAAAATATGTGATGTAGATCTTAATAAATACTTTCAACGAAAGTTGGTTTGGATGGGATCGAACAAGTAGTTTTTGAGATATAGCACATTTTCAACAACCGCAAACATAACTTTGTACTTCATACAAACACTATGAAAAACAATGTTATATTTGTAGTCAACAAAATATTGTGGTATTTTACTAAGTAGAAGTAAATGGATTCCCTAATTCAGTTAAAGTTGGCACGGAACCCTCAGTGCGCGAGTCCGACTCGCACTTGGCCGATTTTTTTTATTAAGATAGACCAGAATGACAGCTTCAATCTCACTTTTCTTTTTAGCGTATTTCAAAGTGTTGTAACAATTGAATTGATGCGATTAAATTTAACTTATGATATGAATTTTCAATTAATGTGATATTACAAATTTGGATAAATTGTACATGGAAACGTTTATTTTTTAATGGTTTAAAATGTTTTTAACACTTACAGTCATATTTTATTACCATTAAGATGAAATAAGAAACCAAAAATTGCGCAAGGGCGGGACTCAAACCTACAACTTTCTAGCTTAATAAAGTTTTTCTTTTAGTACACAATGTAAGTCTTCTCCTTGCAATACCAATTAACTTTTTTAATTTTCATCTATTTTGATTTTCTAAAATAAATAAATTGCAATAAATGATGATATTAATAAGTTAAGGTACATAAGATAACTCATTTTGCTTTTTTTACGACAGTGATGCAATATTCAGACATTTTACTATTCTATAAAAACGACTTTTAAATATAAATTAATTTTAAGATTATTTCTGAACAACACTTTTTAATTACGACAAAGTGGCCACCCACCAAATGTCATTTTGATCTATTTAATAAAAAAAAACGGAGTTTAACGTTTTTATATAAATCTGAATGTTGTAGTAATTGCAATATGATTAATAAAACATGCTCCGCCTTCTGTCTTTTCCTGTGTATCCTGATTCTTGCTCTTTGGAGGATCTCATGTGTACAAATTACAAATAAATCCTCGTCCCGAATTACTGGACACACAATTTAACCATCGACACGCTAAGAAAAAGAATAATTATGTATTAGCATACTGTACAAAATTGGAGATGTTTGTTCGTTTATATTTAAAATTTTAAGTATTTCTGTTTAGCCCAAAGCTTTTTACATAAAGATCTTTATATAAATATTTTTTTTGTAATTAAGTATTTCAATTTGTAATTAATATTGTCCATCTAATATTTTATAATTAATTAATATTGTATGTTGAATTAGTAAAAGTTAAGTTAAGAATCTTTGCAACGCCCTTTCAGGGCGTCACATGCTACTTAATTTTGTAATTACGAACAGCTTACCACTATGTGACTTGCAATAAAGATATTGAATTGAATTGAATTGAAGCTACAAAGGTATGATAATGCCACACGACGTTCCCCTTTGTGTATAAAAGTAAATCAAAAGACCTGTAACATTAAAGTGATGTCTGCAGAATATTATTATTCAGATACTTTATCAAATAAAGGGCTCACGATTGGTACTCGATACGTCTGTCTGACCCTTTAACAGTAAATAATGTCGAAACCACAAACCGCTAACAAACGATTTATTTTATCAAACCCAGTCGACCGCAGATTAGTTAACACAACGCTGCAGGTGTAATCCAATTTCTGTTTTATTGAAGTTACGCCAATAAAAGATAGTTCTAAATATAGAGCTTAAAATGACATTGTGTTAGCCTACCTTTAGAAGCACTCTTACTTTTGATTGTGAGTAATATTTATCTCAAAAATAATCCGTGCCTTGTATCGTTTATACACGTCAGTATAAACTACTCCCGTATTCATAATAACTGAAACCGTATAATAAACCAATTTTAGCTATTACACTGTTTTGTCACTTTCTGCCAAATGATGACGCTCCAAGAAAGAACGAGGCAAAACAGTGTAATAGTTAAAACAGGTTTATAAGACTGTTTGCGTTTTTATGCATAAGGGGGTGAATCTGTATGTCGCAGTCAGACTATGTAATCCGTCATATTACATTACGTTTACAGGGCCGTGTTGAAATGCAGCGGTTCGAAGATTAGCTGCATTGTCATTATGACACGTTATTCTATAAGGAGGGCCACGTTTAGCCGCATCGTTCTACTAACTAGATTGTAGGGTGACTATACTCACAATATAAAACATTTTTTAAAACAGTAGTTTTCCTAACGAAATTCCTTCCTAATAATTATTACTATACTGGCTGTTGTTTTGCTCAGTGAAATCCAACTCAGGGATAATATGAGTTATGCTTATTCAAAAAAAGAAATTTTCTTCAAATTCTATGCAAGTTTTATGCAGGAAAACCTCTTCACAACATTAAAAAAAAAACAATACGAATGGAGAGACTCGCACCCACACGTAGCTCGTGTGTATCTACGAAATACTGCGCCGTAGCTAGTAAGCTACGAAGAGGCGACCCTGGTGTTAGTAGTTTTGACTCGCTCGTTATCGCGCAATAAAAATAAAAATAAATACCATCAGTATCGTTTATACAACCACCCTTGATTCCCTTGTCACTGACTAAAGGTGTGAGCACATTATGTCGGGCCGCAGCGGGGCGGAGCGGGCCGCAGCGCATCGAAAAATGTTACCCTAGCACATTAGTGACGGGCCGGGGCGCAGCGCACTGACGGATTTTGAGAACAGTGTACTGCCAGAATTTGCATAGAACTGTACGTTATGGATAGCTCTGACGAAGAACTTTCTTTTTTTTGTCTGTTGTTACAAGAAAAAGCTAATGAACAGCACAGACAAAAAGTTCGCCAAAAGAGAAAACGTTAAATATGGATACATCCAATGTTGCTGACGGGGCGGGGCGGGCCGCATCGCACGGACGTAAATCGGCCTTGCAATAATGCGATGCGCTGCGGCCCGGCATAGTTTGCAATAGTTCATATAAAATGTATGCGAGTGATTTGAGAGGATTTTTGCGCTGCGACCCGTCCCGTTGCGGCCCGACATAATGTGCGCGAACCTTTATACAACATCCTGTAGTTACCACTAAATAAAATATTTGAAAATCCACAAAATACGTGTATTTTAATGTGCGTTATAACCTCTCCAACTCGGTCCTTTGTCCATGGTTTCTTTAATTTACTGTTACACATTAAAAAAAATAGAAATCATTTGATTGCATCTGAAAAAGTGTTTTAAAGTCGCTGTTCAGGGACATATTTAACACGTTTAAATTATTTAATTCACTTACGCACTTTCTGCATCCATTAAATGTTCCAGCCATCTATTACAATCCAAGTAGGTATATTATGACTAGGAGTTGAATAACGTATGACGGCGAATACATTCCAGCGGTTATTTACTCGTATTCAGCTGCATTCAAACCGGCTAATCGTTCCACCGCCGTTTTTGAAAACGGTCCTGTTTTTGATAACGGCTAGCCGTAATGTAATATGGCAGATTATACAATCCGACTGTGACGTATACACAGAATGAAATAATGAAATAAGGTTTTAAAATAAAAATTGGACACCAATCACTTATATTGCTCTGACTCGAAAGTAAGTAGCTAATGCACTTGTGTTATAGAAATCAGACACAACGGTGGTACAGTCAACAGCAAAAGTCGATGATCAAAATCAGACATTCAATACTAATTAACGAAGTTGGTGTCAGAAGAATGTGGCGTATCAGTGATTCAAAGGAATGTGATTGTAAATCACACTAAACATTAACTACTAGTACAGCTGCCATATATTTGTGATCAGTTTAGTCTCCAAAATTCATAAACTTTATTCGCTTCAGAACTAAGAAGTGTTTTCTTTTTTCAAAACTAGTGAACACCTAAAATACTCCACTGATGAATATGAACAACTTTTGCTATGGGGGCAATAGCGAAATCGAGAAAAAAAAATCAGCTGTTCCATTCAAAAGTTCCATTGGCGCGCGGTCAGAATGTATGGAACAGCTGATTTTTTTTCTCGATTTCGCTATTGCCCCCATAGTAAAAGTTGTTCATATTCGTCAGTGGAGTCTTTACACAAAATATCGGTACTGATAAAAGTCACCCTGTATATACATTTTGTTCCTAAAATAAAAGTTATAACCCGACTAAATTATATCGCTTCATCTTCGTACTTACTACTTGGTACTAGAGTACAAATTTAAATTGGTTGGGTTAATAAACTAAAGGCACTAGTGCAATAATACACTAAAAAAGCACGCGTGTTTAATATCTAGGATTATGAGCCAAAATCGGTGGGATAAAAACGTCGTTTTGAGCAAGTGTGTTGAAAAAGTAGATAATGCTATGCTATACAGAATCATAATTCGATAAATATTGTAATCTTTGTATTTTGTGAACTTGTGTCAATGTTAACGATAGGCTAAGACTGCTTTAATATATTGAAACCTGAAGTTAGATAAATATTTTAAGTGGCATTTTTTATGTTGACTGGTTGCGCTTTTGTCGCAATGTTAAATTTGAGCACTGTTCGGGGCAGTGACAGATAGACAGACTTATTTATTGTTTGGCACTGCATCTGCACCTATGTGTTTGTGTGCATAAAAATATAAGAAAAAATATCGAAATATATAATACATTCATTGAGTTATGGTTTTGTGTCGCATCAGCTAGTTTTGAACATTGACACAAGTTCACAAAATACAAAGATTACAATATTTATCGAATTATGATTCTGTATAGCATTATCTACTTTTAAACATTTTACGTAAGCGCAAGTTTTTCAATTATATGATTTTTTATGAATAAATGCTTCCTCTGGGGTTCAATGGGACGAAATTCGGCAAATATCAATTTATTAGTTTTTTTTTTCGAAAAACTTGATAAATTAAATTACTGGGATATTTATGTAATGAGTTTGGATGAATTATTTCCATCATGATTATTTAATTTTTGATTTTAGGTGTTCACTAGTTTTGAAAAAAGAAAACACTTCTTAGTTCTGACGCGAATTAAGTTTATGAATTTTGGAGTCTAAACTGATCACTAATATATGGCAGCTGTACTAGTAGTTAATGTTTAGTGTGATTTACAATCACATTCTTTTGAATCACTGATACGCCACATTCTTCTGACACCAACTTCGTTAATTAGTATTGAATGTCTGATTTTGATCATCGACTTTTGCTGTTGACTATACCACAACACCCAGACTCGATACAATCAAGGGATCAAAAATATGTACAGAAATTCTTAAGGTAGCCCCGAGTTTGGAAGTTGGCGGTGTTTCACCCACATGCCTCGTAAAGCCGTTGGTCCTGCGCCTGATCTCTCTCCGGTAGTGTTAAGATTAATTGCTGCAATATTGTATAGCAAAAGCATAATCATTTATTAGGAGCCTTGCATATTGAAGGGCGGTCGCAGCTGCCGGCGTAGTCAGTTCACCGCGACTTGCCTTCTCTAGGGATCCACTGCGCTGTTTGTGGTCCAAGCCAATGAATATATACAAATAAATTTAAAAATACAATAATGAATATAAAAAAAAACCTTACTGAACGAGCTCATGAGTAATTGAGAAGTAAGGTGACAATTTATATTATGGTCAGAAATTTATTTTTAATCTTCTTTTTATTTTCGGCTTCTATAAGCGATTACGATTTCAATACAGTTACAGAATATTCTTACTCTATTCCCAGCTGTCATGAACCGGCCAGAATAGCAGAGAGGGATCATTCTATATTTATGCTTAGGTGTTAATTCTTCTTACTAAAATGTCATTCTTTAATCAGTTTCTTGGGTGAAAAATAAATAAAAATAATACGCTTATCAGTACCTAAACACTGACTCCGCTTAATGCCACCGGCCTCCACTGCAGCAGTAACGTTTAAGACACTTTGGGTAAATTTAAGGCTTGGAAATCGGTATTTTTGTTGAACCGGTTTAACCGGAAACCCGGAAAAAGTTATCATTTGAACCGGTTTTTAACCGTATTGTTTATTTTAATTATACGATCAAAAAATAAAATGGCAAATGAATTAATTCTGAAGAATGTGATAATAAGTAAAACCTGTTACGAAGAATATCCGGATAAAAAACAAGTCGTCTTGCGATCGCCGCAATCGGCTAGGTTAACACTAACGCTCTTATTTGCTTCCGCTCCGTAACGGAATTTTACGATAACCCCGGTTTAGCCGTTATTATACCGATTAATCTTGAACCGATTTCAAGCCCCGTAAAAAAATTCTACCGCCCCGCCACAAGCTGTGCTTTAGGCCACACCCCAAACCGCAGGAGAGCGGCTGGCGACGTCACCACAAAACCTGCGCTCGGAAATTGACTGCAGGGCGAGCACTGCAAAATGTACCAGAGCCGCTCAAAATTAATGTCGATAATTTATATTTTTGGAAAACTCATAGCTCACTTCAGAATAAAGTTAATACGCCGCCTAGCTCGTGAGTTTGTAAATAAATAGTCAAACAGCAGACTGCAGCGTGCCGGGCACTTTGAAATGATCCATAGCAACTACGAACGAAAACAACTATGGTTCATTGACAGAAGTCAAGCTCGGATACACCCCCCCCCCCCCCCCATGACTGCTTGTCCAGCGTTCAAATTATCGCTCTGCGGCCTTCGGGTCGGGTCTTTTGTCTCGACTTTTCTCTTATGTTTACCTTTGTGCTCGAAGAGAAGAGCTGATTTGCGTTTTTTTTTGCGAAGATTGAAGAAAAAATAATGTCAATGTTTAATCTTTTTTTTTAAATTATGGCCCGATCGAGAGCAAAGCGGTTATGACGCCTAGAAGAACATTTTGTCAAACCTCTTACTGCAGTACGCATGTGAAAAGTAGGTACCATGGTGCATCTGTTGATGCATAATGTTGATGTTTTATTATTTTAGAAAACTTTTAGCTTGCCTTCTACTTACTTTCGATTTAGAGCAATCGCACAAAAAGGAATAAGTTATGTAAAACTTCATTTTTTTTTCCAGATCCTTCTCCAGTCATGCGGATATGGTATGAGAACTATCTCCTTTACATACCTAGCATTACTTAAAAGCTTGTTTTACTTTTTAGGGTTCCGTAGCACAATGACAAAAAACTGAACCCTTATAGTTTCGTCAAGTCTGTCTGTCCGTCCGTATGTCGCAGCCACTTTGTTATGAAACGATAAGTATAACACTGTTAAAAACTTGGAAGTAAATGTATCCTGTAAACCGCTTTACGATTCTCATTCAAAAAATAGTAAAAAAAAAAAAAAAAAGTGGGAGCTCCGATATATGGAACTAAAACCTATTTTTTGTCAAACCTGTGAGATGTGTAAGGTGTTTATGGATAGGTCTTTTAAAATTATATCAAGGTTCCTCAAACTATTTTCTCTAAAAGTCTAACGTTTTAGAGATAGGCGCTTCCAAAGTGGTAAAATGGGCGTCCCCTCCATCTAACTTTTGAACTAAGCGAGTGTAAATTAAAAAACAATTTCACCATGTAGATCTTGACAAACACTCAACGAAAATTGGTTTGAACGAAATCGAACTAGCAGTTTTTGAGATAGAGCACATTTTCAATAACCGCTAACATATTTGCTGTCAACAAAATATTGTGGTATTTTAGCTAAGTGGAAGTAAGTGAATCTCTAAATCAGTTAAAGTTGGCACGGAGCCCTGAGTGTGCGAGTCCGACTCGCACTTGGTCGGTATTTTATAATCATCATGCGATCAGTCCTGACTTTGAGCAGATTTGGTATTTCCCATCGCAAACACCTTCCATATGGACAATATTGGATCAATTGGTGTTGTCAAGATCCAGGGTTCTGCGTCTCTTTATTCGCAGTCGGGTAGCGTAAGTTGGACAGTGAGCTGATTCGGATGTTTCTCCACCCTAAGTTTGTAACCATTAAATGGCGCATTTATTTCCCCCTTAACAGTGATATTTAGGTGTTCGTGTTCTTCTGAGTTTTTTTATGAACCAGGGTGCGATGCATATTTGTTTCAAGATGTAATTTGGGTTCTTTAGATCTTGTTTATGTTTGCAGTGTACGCGGCTCCCCACAATAGGATTCCGTAGGTCCATATAATATGTTTCAATACGGGTTTTTATATGAGGAGCCTGTTATCTATGGCCTGTTTAGAGTCTCTACATGGAAACCAGTGAAGATTCCTGAATTTAAAGTTAAATTCAGTCCTTTTGCTTTCAATGTGTGCCTGCCATGTCAAACGTTGATTCAGGTGCATACCAAGGTATTGAACCGAGTCGCTTAGGGGTAGGTAAGTGTCTATCGCCGAGGCTTACTGGATTGGTAGTTCTTCTCCGCAGGGTATAGGTTACCTAAACGGATTTGTTTACATTTGTTCTTATTCGCCAATCTTTAAGCGAAAATTTACATTCCGTAAATAATTTATTGTTATATTAATAACAAATGTTCCCCTAGCTGATGTTGTCTACGGTGGCCAGTCACAAGGACTAACGGCCTGCGCGGGTATTATAGTGCGCAGGTGTGTGCGCTAACACAGGTGCACTCTCTATTCCTTTCACTCTCATAGACCGGTACAGCAATCTGACACGACCGGAGAGAGATCAGGCGCAGGACCAACGGCTTTACGAGGCATGTGAGTGAAACATCGCCAACTTCCAAACTCGGGGCTACCCTAAGAATTTTTGAACCGAAAAGCCCAGGTACATATTTTTAATCCCTTGCCTGTCTCGGGTCTGAGTGTTTTGGTACCACCGTTGTGTCTTATATCCATAACACAAGTGCATTGGCTACTTACTTTGGGATCAGAGTAATGTATGTGTTTGGTGTCCAATATTTATTAATTTAATATTTATTTATACCCGACCCGGAGATCTCCGTCGCTTCAAAGTGTTACCCTCTAACCACTGCGCCACTGAGGCAATCTTGAATTGTTTTATTAAGCACACTATAAACATATTTATGAATGTTTATACATAACCTTAATAAGGTTCGTCTAAAATTACCTAATTTTCTTTACTACATAGTATAAAACAAAGTCGCTTTCTCTGTCCCTATGTCCCTTTGTATGCTTAAATCTTTAAAACTACGCAACGGATTTTGGTTTTTTTTAATAGATAGACTGATTCAAGAGGAAGGTTTATATGTATAATAACATCCATTAAATAGTGGAGAAGTACTGTTATTTTTGAGGTTTCTAATGTGATGTCGTAAATAATTACATTTTATCCGCTAACATTGCAAACGCAGGCTGAACCCTACGAGTTTTATCAAAATAATGTACTAAGTATTGTACACATTGAAAAGGTCTACAAAAAAATCCGTGATGGTATATGTCTATCTCTTATGGATAACCCACAATAACTTTTTTTTGTCATTTACTTTTTACGACAAATTATGGCTAATTTTCGAAGCGATTTTAACCAATACAGCATTAATCCTTAACCAATTAAATACCTTGAATACATTGTTCATTTAATATAGATCTATATGGCCCTTTAATATGTTGCCCTTTATGATTTAAGTGAATATTTTCGAAGATATTACAGATGTCCGCCGCGCTGTCATATGTTCACAATAGAATGGCAGAAACGTGGCTTGCCACATGTACACTTGTTGGTGTGGTTAGTGAACAAAATAAAACCAAACCAAATTGACAGGGTTATTTCAGCTGAATTATCGGATAAAGATGAAGATCCTATCCTGTACGAAATCGTAAAGAAACATATGGTACACGGAGCGGGCCGCTATGTTTTTATATACAACGTTCACAGTTTTTCTGTAGTGTATTTAGTATCAGCATTGCACCCGTGCGAAGCCGGGGCGGGTCGCTAGTTTGATATAAATGGACAATATACTCATACTCATTTTGTTCATATTTCTAATTTCGTACAAATAGGTACTCAATTCCGACAACTATTTTTGTTCGACAAACTAGCTTTGAATTCCCGTCTGGAGTTGATTAAACGAATTCTCTAGCATTTCGCGTTATCGAAACAAAAACTTTCTCAAATTCGGGAGAGCAGTAATCGGGAGATACCCAATCGCGGATGTCTTTCTCGGGTTGCGACACAGGTCAAAAAGAAAAGTAAGCGAACTTTGACAAGGATAGAGCAGATCATGAAACATATTTCTATTGTACCAACAGTAAAACTTATTACCTATAGATTAATGACTTTCAAGAGGATTCTATATGCGAACGTATAGTTATGTTACGACACAAACTGCCAATATAGACAAATGATGGGGCATGCCTGTTGATAGAAAGAGATAGATATATAACATTCGTTAACGAACTTACTGCTACTGAGCGCTCATTGGCGCGAGCGCGTGACATCTCGGTTTTTAGCCTAATGTCAGGCATTGCCAAATTATGGTAAAGACTAAATACGTTTTTTACGTTTATATACTTTTATATTAAAAAAATATACTTATGAATGAAATGACACGTTATTCTTGTCTCTAACAGTTGCAGTGTAATTAGTACTACTCCTAAAGACACAGGAAGACATTTTAACTAGATAACTAGAAAGAATTTAAGGCACTGTCGGGACGTAGCCATAAAGAGAAAGCGTGCCCGACTCCGGGCAATTACCTGCCGTTCGTGTAGTGATTTTCAAGCGCATACGACGAATCTTTAATTAAAAAACATCTTAGCTATAGAGAGGTACCGCGAAATTGAGACCTCGCTTGCGCAGCGCGGAGGAGGTGAGGCAAAACCGTGTCTCTGTGTGTGTGAGTGGTGCAGGTCGTCTCTCGCCGTCTCGGCCGTCAATTTCGTGGTCTATTTAAGCCCCAGATAATATAATACTATCAAAACCTAAGATGTTTTAAAATTATAAATTCGTCGTATTCGCTCAAAAATGGCTACACGAAAGGCAGGTTTGGTCAATTACCCGAATTGCATTCAGTTGGGCATGCTTTGTCTTTATGGCTATACGTCCCGACAATAAAATACCTTCCTGTGTGTTAAGGAGTAGTACCAATTACATTGCAACTGTTGGAGACAAAAAAGACGTGTCATTACATTCATAAGTATAGTTTTTTCATCTAAAAGAAATATAACATGCAACACAATATATGGAAAAAAAAACGGTTAATTGAGAGTGGGACTCGCTCACTGAGGGTTCCGTGCCAACTTTAACTAAATTAGCGATCCACTTACTTCCAATAAGCCAAAATACAACTATATTTTTTCAATAAAATGTAATTGTACCTCATGTACCTTTTTCAAAATTTACATTTACTTAGTCAAAAAGTGGGGGGGGGAGGTATTTTACCACTTTAGAAGCGGCTATCGTCCAAATGGTAAATAAAAATTAAAAATGATTTTTGGAACCTCGTTGTTATTTACTTCCATGTATGGGAGATGGGAGCGGAAATTAAACCCCCTCAAATGCCATTATTTTGTCTTTTTGCAAATGAATCGTAAAGTGATTAACCGAATACATCTACCGACCAAGTTCCATCTGTGTTATGCTAAAAGTTTTTGAATAAAGTGGCTGTGACATACAGACAGATAGATAGACAGACTTGACGCAAATACAAGGGTTAATTAAACCCTAAAAAGTCAAAAGTAGGCATACATTATGTCTCGTATTGCCGGCGGAAGTTTATCATAACATATGACTGTTACAAGTAAAGTAGAAGAGGCTAGTAAGTTGAGATAGACGAATTCTGTGGCGTAAATAAATCCATTTAGCTGTTCTATTTGTCCTATGCTTAGAACCATCAAGTACCGGCATATCCGAAAAGTGTTTTTCATCGGAAATCAATTAATGTCTAACCAATCAAGAGCTGACATTTCATCAGCGCCAAGTGGTAAAAGTCAATTATTACAAAAGTGAATGAGTGAAAAGGGTTCCTGAGGGTCCGCGTTTTTATGGGAACGGATTTTTTAAGGTATTCGAGAATTTGTTCAGAAAATCTTCTTCATTTCAACGCGGATAACATTTTGCCAGGATCTAGCAAATATTTTGATGAAATGTTGTAAAAAAATTGTTTGATTTAGGTACGTTTTAGAGTTCAAGAGTCCGTGTCTTGAACTATAAATCAATATTACAACACATTATTTACTATTAAAATAACCCTATCATTATCTGTGATTTGAATAATTATAACCATCTCTGATCTGAGACGAAAACAGAGTAACTTCGCATCAACTGCATATTTTTATGGGAATCGGACCGGATTCGGCTCGGAATATAAATAATAACAGTAACAATAAATAGTAGATTAATAAAGTGAGAAGTTGTAAGGCTTTGCTGTGAGGTTACAATGTGACTACCGCTACAACAGATAATATAATAGAGCTACCATGAGTGTACGATGGTTTTACTTGCTAGAAAACAGTATATGGTAAATTTTTATTCCGCAAGTGTCCGCTAGAGGCGCTGTGCGAATTTCCATAGACGTTTTTTTACGTCGTCGTCGAGTAAAACCATTGTAAACTCATGGTAACGGTGCAGAATATATGTTGAAGCTATTCACTTGTATCTTTTACTTAAATCCTTCACAATTCCATCGTTACCTCCTCGTTTATCGTGTTATTGTAATTTAAGCCAGCACTAGAATTTCGGCTTTACTAAAGTACTTGCCTTTTCACCCGCAAATTGGTGTCCAAAAACCGAGGCGCCGTAGAAAGGACATTGTTTTGACGCTTGTAAGGGTCCGACCACAATTAATAACGAATTTCGTTAGCCTTAACTTTATTTGACACGAGTATTCAAAGGCTGATGTTAATGTTTTACCTTTGTGTCAAAGTGTATAAACGTGTAAAAGTGCCCCCAGTACTATTTGCATAAATAAATAACTTTCATGACTTTATGGCTCTTAAATTCAAAACTTTGCCAATTGAATATCGGAATATTTAACGTCTTTGCTCTATTATACATATATCTGCCTTAAAAACAGACTGTACAAAGAAAATTTGATCTATGATGAATACAACCTGTATTTTTTAAATACTTATAATAATAAATATTTTGCTCTTTTTTTCTTTTTAATTAAAATAAAAGCACGTAGTAATCCAGGAAAATAATAATAATAGCTAATGTCAAATGTCAAGACTGTCTGACGTTTTACCGCGCTTGGTCATAGAATACATATATTTTGGGAATTGCCAGATGGTAACTGGTTTAACTATAGTAAATTAATAAAGTTTTAATGGTTTGAACATCTTAAAAATATAGCTACGGAGTTTAAAACCGTATTGCATACGAAATAAAGTAGTTTCGTAAAGTTATTACGTTTGGATACTCCCAGGTATCCATGGACGTTTTAAGGATATTTTTTCTTAGAAACTACCAGTACCCATGGGGGGTGAGCGGTTACAAAGTAACACCTGATTCTGTTAACTGTATTTTTGACACCGATTAATTGGAACATATTTATATGAGATTGAAGTTAATACTAATATGGTCGTTGTCCTTTCAGATACATAGTTCGTTTCAAACATAGGGACACTCCCCTAGAGCTTAGTTTTTGACTCTCAATGTCTCAAATTTCACTTTCTCTGAAACGCAACTAATGTGAATAGACCCTTAAGGTGAGTAAGTTGACATTTTCAATTAACGAACAAAAGCTGGCGATGAAGAGCATTCAATTAGTAAACACTTGCGGATCGGCAGGGCTATTACCTAATCGATCGCTTTCACATTGCAAGTTAACCACATTATTTTAAAAGCTCCAAAGTGTGAAACTACGTGCGGTAGTGGATTAGACTATTGTTAACACTCAGAGTGTTATTTTGTCTTGTTATAGGATGAAATGAGAAATCAAAAATTGCGCATGGGCGGGTCTTGAACCCGCAACGTTTGGCTTACGACGCATACCGTCAATCTGTTATATTATTCGTCGTAGAATAATAAGTGTAATAGTAACTGGCTTATTTTTCTCTATTACATTTATCAGTGCAAGTAATAGTGTATCCACACCGCCCGGCGTCTTTGCCGGCGGAATATGACAATTAACTGTCAATTACTATGGCAAAACCCGCTGCGGCACCAGCAGCAGCCTCTGCTGCAAGAACAGCATGGCCGCCGCCGGGCGGTGTGGATACACCATGAGGTTTGTTCGGTCCGCCATCATTCTGAACGAGCCGCGAGTCGTGCAGTAACGTAAATAAAATGAATTTGAATACCAAAGTATTTAAGTGATATTAAGCAAATAAAAGGGATCTATTGCTATTAGGTAACTTTTGATTGAACGTCTGACTCCCTTCTGAGGTGTTTTCCATCCCGGACCAAGTTTGCGGGTTCGAATCCCACCCGTGCGCAATTTTTGATTTCTCAAAGGTAGTATTTGGTGGTGCTGATATCGCTGGTATTCAAGGTTAACGGAATATATTTTTAGCCATGTAAGTAACGACATAATTAACCGATAGTAGTTTAGAAGCTCATTCTCTCCAGAATCTTCGCTTTAGGTTTCTTAGTAGGTTGTATCGCGCCTAACTTCAACCGAAATGGATTGCACCACCCACGTCGTCTTTCGTTTGAAGTGCCATCATCATCATCATTATCAGCTTAAGGACGTCCACTGCTGAAGGCCTTCCCCACAGTTTTCCACAGCGACCGATCACAAGCGGTCAGTATCAAGTTTGATCCTGCGATCTTTTCAAGGTCGTCTGTCTATCCTAACGATGGACGTCCTACACCGCGTGTTATAGCCAGTCATGATAAATGATCTGCTAGGAAACTCTTAACAATGCGTCTGCCATTATCTCGCATGCAAGTTCTGATCAAGTCATGATGCTACCCACTGATTGCAATCTCATAGCAACTGCTTACGTGTTTCGTTATACCTCGTAACCTGTCGACCTTCCCAAGATGGATTGCTTAAATCGCCGTTGAATTGGAAACCAACGATTTAGGAAGTCATTTCAAACTGAGCGTCTTCCAAGGAAAGAGGTAAATGGAACGAGTTCAAATAGGCCTGTACCATTATACTCTTTTCTAGCACTGTCTTTTTATAAGGCAATTCTATCGTTTTCTACGAATAACGTTAAACGGTGGCAGGTATTCAACCTGCCACCCATAAAAACCAGTATAGTTCAAGAAAATGCGTTTTCCCGCGAACTTTTACCTCAAAATCACATTTATTTATTTTATGAGTTTCTCCTTTGTTTCGCCTTTGGATAGCTTTTTGTTTAACAATAAAAAGCACTTTTTTAATTGTAGTATATTTACACCTGACATAATATAAAAATATGTATTGTAAAATGAATGCTGCAGAGATTCATTCCTAGCGTCAACTAAAGAGGGCCTAAAGAAAGACACAAAACCATTCTGGCGGTACATAAAGTCAAAGACGGGTAACAAATCTGGCATGCCGCAAACGATGAAGCGAGGGAATGAATGTGTTTCGGACAGCATTAGTGTATGCGAAATGTTTTCACAATACTTCAGCTCCGTTTTTGAAAAACATGACGCGGGAATAGACAGCGAAATTAACGAGCATACAGTATATAGCTGCAATAACCTCTTATCTCAAATATACTTGGATCAGAGCGAGGTGTTAGCCAAGCTGAAGCAACTGAATCCAAACAAGGGCGCGGGTCCTGACTGCATTCCACCTAGCTTTCTCCGGGAATGCGCTAAAGAATTAAGTCTTCTTCTCACAATTATTTTTAATAGGTCCCTGGCAAATGGAATATTTCCACAACTTTGGAAAACTGCGCATGTCGTATCTATTTTCAAGTCCCGTAGTAGAGATAATGTCCAGAATAACAGACCAATAAGCATTCTATCGGCCACCGCAAAGCTATTTGAATCAGTTGTATTTGACTACATCAACAGCCAAGTGAAGCCTTACATTTCGGTGGCCCAGTATGGCTTTGTTCAGGGGAGGTCAACGGTTTCAAATTTATTAGAGTACTCTACTTTTATATCGAACGTTCTCGATCGAAGAGGCCAGGTTAACGCAGTTTACATTGACTTCAAAAAGGCGTTTGATAAGGTCAATCATCTATACTGATTCGAAAGCTGTCCGATCATGGGTTTCACGGCAATCTTTTGCGCTGGCTTAAATCATACCTTGAAAACAGGTCTCAACTGGTCTCGCTTAAGGGGTATCTCTCCTTACCCGTAACAGTCACATCGGGAGTTTCCCAAGGACCTCACCTAGGCCCTTTGCTATTCATAATATTTATTAATGACCTACCCAAGAAGATATCAAGTAACTGCTTATTGTATGCAGACGATTTGCAACTGTTCGCTCAATAGAGAGCACACACGACTGCAAGGCAATTCAAAGAGACTTGGATGCCATTACAGAATGGTGCAGTCATAATAGAATGTTTCTAAACATAAAAAAGTGTTTTACTTTATCTTTCACCTTAAAGAGGGATAAAATTAAATATAGTTACGGCATTTATGGTTAGGAGCTGGATCGCCACTCGGTTGCTAGAGATCTTGGAGTTTTCTTCGATAAGAGCCTTTCTTTTCGAGTCCACTTTGACCATATAACCAGGAAAGCTCTTTAACTGCTGGGCTTCGTCACCTGTAAAACCAAGGGTTTCAGGAGTCAGCAAGCAATATTCTGCCTGTATTTTAGCTTGGTTAGAAGCACTCTTGAGTATGGGTCAGTAGTATGGTCACCATATTATAAGGTTCACTCTGCCTCAATTGACCGTGTACAGTAAAGGCTTCTAAGAACCGTCTGTTATAGGGAGAGACTGGGCAGAACTTGCTATTTATACGAAGATAGACTCCTCAAATGTGGACTGACTTCGCTGCAAACTCGTAGGAATGAGCAGGAATTAATTTATCTGCACAATTTACTCCACTCGCATATTTACTCCCCCAGTCTTCTTGGTGAACTTTACCTTAACATTAGGCAAAATGCGCGCAGGCCTTAATCCTTTGACATTCCTCTCAAACGCAACAATATCTCGTTTCACCAGACACTCCTCAGGATGTGTAGACTATACAACACATGCACAAAAAGCAACCACGGTCTGCTGGATATCTTTGAGCACAGGATGCCGCTGTTTCGAAAGCATGTAAAAGACTTTTTCTCTAAAACTACATTGGACTGAAATTACTTTTGTTTTAATGTTGTATTAATTCACATTTAATTTTGTAAAAATGTAAGAAAACAAACACATTTAAGGTGTAATTCTTTCTCACACTTACTTAAAATACTACTGCATGCAAATCATGTTGTGAAAACTATTTTAGGGTATTACTCTAGTTAAATCAGTAATTCGCTTTTTTGTATATGTATTGAATAATACCTGTATCGTTTTCCAAATAAAATAAATGACAATTACAGAGTGGGACCTTAGCTGGTCTTTTATCATTTATCACAGCAATCGATAAATTTCAAACGTCATTATAATCACAAATTTCTAAAGATTTCGTTACTTTAATGTATTTATTTGTTTTTAAAACTACAATGAGAATAACCTTATAAGTGATTAAAAATTGCGAAAACGTTGTTTAGGCAATAAAGTTATTTTATATACAGGGTGTGGCGTAAATAGTGGTGCAAAGCAAAGGTGTGGATACACTGTAAAAATCGTTATAATTAATTTTAATCTGCAAAAGATGGACACTTTTTTAAAATAATGGGCACTGATAGTGTGGTACATTTTTTTTGCACCAAAAGCATTTAAAGTCAAACAACACTTGTAATGTACCTAACTTTAATTTTTTTTTTTTTGAAAACCCTGTACATACATTGTTTTTAAATATGGTATGTGGTGCTTCAGTGTACAGTGTATCCACACCTTTGCTTTGGACCACTATTTACGCCACACCCTGTCTATTTATAACACCGTGAGTATTTAAAATATTCTAAACCATTAGATAGCGAAGCGTCATCAATTTCCAAGTTGAATTTATTCTGTAAAGAATAACTACTTGGCCCACTGTTGCATAAACAGACGGGTAGATGGCGCTTAATGTCACGCATAATGACGTATCCATAAGCGACCACAAATTTTGCAAAGTCGGCCTGACAGCACGGTGGCTCAATTGGTAGAGCGTTGGGCCCGGTTACCCAGAAAGTTGTTGGTTCGAGTCCCGCCCGTGCGCAAAGTTTTGGTTTCTTATTTCACTTTTATGAATATAAAATATGACACTGAGTGTTCAAAATATTATAAACCATTAAAGTTATTTTATCGACGAAAAGGTATCGAGGCGCGCATGGTAGGTATACTAGACTCAATTGCTCAACGCAACATTTGTAATGTTAGCTCTATTTTCGACATAAGACCATTTTCAAAGTGAAATGTAATAGCAAGATAGACGAATCTAATCTGAAAAGGACAATAGCAAGAGCATTCATCTCTGTCATCACTAGATCTACGTTATGGGAGGGTGATTATGACAATCGCCGCAGCCAGAGCATAGGCCAGAGTCGTACCTAGTGATTGATTACGTTGGTCCCGTCGAATCTGGCTTATGCAAGCAAAGATCTCTAATATGTACACTATATCTATTAATATTTACTAGAAGTGCCTCGCTGGCCCAGCGGTTAGAGGGTCGTACTTTAAAGTGGGTCAATTAATATGGGTTTTTCTGATCAGAAATTCTCAGGGTAGCCTGGAGTTAGAAAGCTGGCGGTATTTTAAAGCCGTTTATCCTGCGCCTGATCTCTCTCCGGTCGTGGCAGATTGCTGTCCCATTGTCCCATGCTGGGCTATGAAAGTGAAAGGAATAGAGAATGCACCTGTGTTTGCGCATACTCTTAAGACACGTTAGTCGTTGTATGTTGTCGAAATCAGCTAGGGGACTATATTTACTGAAACTATGCCTTATAAGGAGCACTGTCCCCAAATTGTGAAGAGTAACTAACTTAGCTAATTCCTACATGATTGTATCTTAAGGTTTGTTAGTCTTAATAATTATACCTGCGAGCCTGTACTCTCCTAAAGGTTACTCCGTAAGTACGACCACATTTCTGCTTACCGGTTCAAGTTTAAATGGCTTCCCATCTGACATCGCCGAGAAATAAGAATCCTGTGCACTCTCTTCTACACACTTTGTAACCCTCACTCTCCGACCTATTTGGCACTGAGCTTCAACTATCTGGCTTCTGCGACTTCGCGCAACCTTGGCTCTTCCCATAATCTCACTCTTTTCACACCTCTTGCTAAACCGGCTTTATGTCGGACTCTTTCGCCATCTCTGCGATTCGACTTTAGAATTCTCTCCCCAATGAAATCAGAATGTCCCCCGACAAATTTACTTTTAAAAAGTCTCTCCGCACCCACTATCTTAACTTTTGCTCTCTTCAGAAATAACAACCATTTTCTTTTATTTGTGTTTTTAGATGTCGTCATTATCATCACCTTTATCATTCATAATTTTGTATTTATTGAGTATATGTATTCTAAGTATGTATATTAGTCTTTTGCTTATGTATCCTATTATATATTTGTGTAATATTAATATGTATGTTTATGTTAGTGCATTTTTATTCTTTTATTTTACCACTTTTTATTAATATTCCGCCACTGATTAAACTCTCTGCATGACGAGGTGGTTAACTGGTAGAGAATGCCATCAGGCATTAAGCCTGCGAATTGTACAACTTACAGTGTAATAAAGTTCGAATTAAAAAAAAAGGTTACAGATGCACGCATCGGATTAATTTAAGATTTCGGAGTAAAACATGTTGCCGGTCGCACTCACTACCTAGAAATTTGTGTACTCGTATGTTGATAACAACAGCCTATATTTATTCGCTCGCAATGTCGCAATGCGCTTCGGTGACCTGACAGTGAAACAAATGACAACACATTCCGCACAATCAAATTCCCTTTAGTCCACAAAATAATTGATTCCGTTCCACATACAAAATTGGAAATTTTGGCTTGTAACACCCACTGGTGTGGTATTCATAACGACGGAGAAATATTTTAATTTAAAATCCGCCGATGGTCAATAAAAATCGTTGGGACCGCGATAATTGGAATGATTTGGCAATTTAACGCTTTTCGTTTAAGGATTCTAGGGTGTATCCAAGGCATGAGGTGCAGCGGTAAAAAAAAAATGCAAAGTATCTTCCATAGCAGGTTTTAAATAAAAATTAACGCAGCTCGCGTTTAAATTTTGTGTTCAAGCTATTTTGGGCTCCTGTAATAGAGGTTTTTAACCCAAGTCACGTTACACACGTGACCTTGCTCTTTTCACGCTAACACGAACTTTTCAACTCTGTCTAACACGAACTTATAGTATCTATTAAACTTCGGCAAAACAAAATTAAAAATCGTAATCCATAAGTAAGGATTCAAATAAGTAAGGATAGTACTCATAAACGCCTCATTTTACTTCATTTTATCAGTTTGACTTTATTTCATATTCATGTGTTTTTTTTTATAGAAAATTGCATTTACTTCAAACCTGTTGTAACAGCTTTTGGGTAAGCTTTCTCAAGAAACAGTTAAAGACTCCAAGAAAACAGTACTTCTCAAATACGTCAAATATATTGTGTTGATTTAGAATTCAGGCTCAAAATTGCTTGTGGGTAGCTGCGGTTTCGCTCAAATATCAGGGAAAGCTTAGGATACTTCCGAAACTTCTGTGGCGTGTTGTTTTACAGTTTATACGGTGTTTATGCGTGAATATAATAGTCTAGCCGGTTTCTAACTAAATAATAACTGCCTATAAAGTTTAGGGTATCCTGACACTTGAGGGCAACAAGTAAAGTAAAGTTAGCCGGTAACATCCCACTGCTGGGCAAAGGCGTTACCTCAACTATGAGGTAGCTTGAGCCTTATTCCACCACGGCTCAGTGCGCATTGGTGGAGGGGGGTCGTTTGCAAGGCAAGCGACTAACCTTGCTGTCAGATGATAACAAGCCGCCCATAAGGCCTCTGAGTAGGCTTTACATATTTGCTTTGAATACTTTGTCCAAGTATTCTGGACTCCGGAAGACTGCCTGCCAAAGCCAGGATATGCTCGTGATATACGTCACTTATGTGGTCGGAATGATCTTCTCCGGATCTAGAACTTTGGTATTAATACAAAAGCGCTGCTACCACTGCGCTATGAGCACCACAAAACAGATCTAAATAATATTTGTATACTTTAATAGGAAATACCTGAGTTAAAAAATTTTTCAAGATACATTTTACTTGCATCTCGGCTCCACAAACAGTCTTAAAAATTTTTGTTTTTTACGGCGTTGAACCCAAAGGAATCAACAAAATGGACCCCATCAATGGAATGGATGGAGTCTAGCTAAAACTTCCCATTTGGAATATAATCTGACGTACACTTGAATCTATATTTTACTTAATATTATAAAGCTGAAGAGTTTGTTTGTTTGTTTGAACGCGCTAATCTCTGGAACTACTGGACCGATTTTAAAAAATATTTTTGGGTTTGATAGCTTATTTTTCGAGGCTGGCATTAGGTTTAAACATCACGCTGCAACGGGAGGGGAGGAGGCTAATTCAAAAAGCCCGATCGCGGGGGACCGCTAGTCTTTATTAGACAGCATCATTATGAAATTAATGCCGTGCATAAGTCATTATTGCACCTCTGTTGAGTCTACCCAGGACACAGGCAAGAGGTTGAGACTCTACTGCACCCTGTTTTACCCATTCTTTCCTTGCGTACGAAATTTCTACCTTTAACCCTTGCGTTCAAAGGTCAGTAAAAAGTCGGTGCCTTGCCCCACCTCGGGGCGATGAGGGTTTGATTGATACTCGCGGTCTCGGCCCAGTTGATAACATTTATCAGGGATCCGCATTTTCAAAGGGCTGTCCCTGTCTGGCGGCAGCTCAGACAAATTAGCTAAACAGACCCTTTACTGCAATGAGCCCAAAATGATTTACAGAATTACACTTGAACGATATATTTGTATATAGAAATCACTGTTCATCGTTCATCGATACAATTATTTTTTTACTGACAGCTCGTTTCGCCGAAATAATTACTCATCATTCTTTCGGCGATTTCATTCATTTCATTTCTTTCTATGTACAGTTATATCGTTCAAGTGTAATTTTTAGGCTCTACTGCAATGAGCACACTAGGAGTCATTGATTCTAGTAATGCACTTATTTAGAATCGTCTCTAAACAGGTGTTAGTTCCTTAAAATAATAATAAAATGCGCAGCTTAGTGTAGTTCATTGTCAACGAAGGCTTGATTTTTCCAACGTCAGATAATGAATATTCTTCGAAGAAAATACAATACGCCTAACGTCACCTTTGTCATCAATCATTTATCTATATGCCATTTAAAAATTGGTCGTTTTATACCCTTACAGTCAGGTAAGTTCTATCTGACGTTAGTAAAATCGGCCCTAAGTGATACCTATTGATGTCCCCTCTAAATTGTCTATGGGTTCCTAAATTTTCTTTGCAAGTGATAGCTTCACGTCTCTGAATGTTTGTAGTCTGTCTCTTTTCATTTATTTAAAATAGGAAGAGAGTTTTCTTTTCTTTTTGTTTTAGTCGTTTTATATTTTAGAATCAGGCCTAATTTCTCTTTCACCTTCAGTTGCTTTTTTTGCTGGTATCTACGGCTGTCAAACTAAAAAAAAATGCTGATGGGTTACCGTGGTTAGGGTTCTTTTCCACTTAATGCTTACCTATCTCACCTTTTGTTCTTGGTGCCTTGTAATAAAATGGAAAACTAAGTTAGCTCCTTATTTTGATGTACCTACCTACATTCATATTAAATGATCCAAGTGTATTTTACAGAAATACCTTCTATAAACGACACGTGATGTTATTTGCATTAGGTATATACTATATTTTATGAATATTACAGTAATATATGAATATACAATAAGTGCGGAATATGAGGAGTCTAGAAGGTCTGTGGGTCGGTGGGTGACTGTCTACTGAAGGCCGTCACGTATGGCTACTCTAGTAACATCTTATATTAGACGGGTACCATATATTCAAACATAATAGCACACCAACGCATTTGCGTGTCGCTGCCATATCTAAATGTCTTGGTGTTCTAATGCCTAGTAGAAGACTCTAAGTTATTTTACTCTCATGTATTTGGCTTGTCTTTTTTTGAGAATAAACTCTTTATACCAAAACCTAGAAGAAAATTATCGAAGTTCAAGTAACTCCTATATTTAGCTATCTGATTTCAAATTGCATGAGCTCCAGTGATTCTTGCCAGAAATTCAAGTAAGTGGCTATTCAGTGGAGCTTTGAAAGTTGGCCAAATAAATGGCTGAACTGTTAATAATGAGCACAAAGCGGGGATTGACGGGGTATCGAGCTCTGCGCCTGCTGGCGAGATTCCAGCGAACATTAGTCTGGCGTACCTTTGCGGGAATAATTATGGAGGCGTTAACACTGTTGTAGAATTGAAGGAGAAGATTATTACATTTAACTTTGTTCAATGTTTAAGTCTAAGAGTTAAGTTCCGGAAACAGTCGCTAGATGGCGTTGTACTAAGTTAACTCGCGGTGACGTTTCGTTTACGTGTTTTCTTATATGTTCTTTCGAACAAATAAATTTTGTCTTGCTATCGGAACCTTAGTTTCATTTGGGGTTCCTTCCTGTGGGCTTTTTGGGACTTGTCCAAACTTGTATTTAACTCACTTTGGTTTAGTTATTAAAGTATACAAATCAATAATAATTTGATTTAAACACCTAGTTTTATTTTTCTATTTCTTACATAATCGCAATGATTTACCCATTCCCAAGACTTAATTCAGGTTACCACTTCTATTTTATAGCTTTGGTTAAATTAAATAAAACGATACAGAAAAATTCTAACGTCAAGTTTTCGAAAAGGTTCTCCATAATATGTCGAGCGATCAAATTAACATAATACGTCGTCAAGCTCGGATCTTGCTCCTTTTGCTGTACAAAACGTGTCAAACTTACAGCACTATTGTTACAGGGACCGTATTTTTTAATCACTCGCTTGAATATGGCGTGTAATTTTCGTTCGAAAGCTAATTAAAAATCAACGGAAATCATGCTAAAAATAGACGTTTAGTATTCACTAAAGTCAGTTACCTTTTTAGGTCATTCTCGTGTGGAATCAAAGTAATCCATTAATATCACAGCCACGGATATACAATACACTTCCATCAGACTTCAAGAGTGCAGATACCCTAAAGGGGTTTAAAACCTAATTATTATCTTTTATCACCACTGACCAGAAACTCCTACTAACTGAGGACATTTGACGTGAAGCGAAGAAGCCCATCTGCGTTGAACTTGTTTTTGTTTTTATTTACTTACTATCTTAATGTAGGTATAGTTCCCTCTTTATGAACCACTTGTACATTGCCATATTAAGTTAACTTCTCAAATAAGTGACATGCAATTCTTGATTCTTTAAACTGGATATCACACGCAATCTTGACACGAGTGTTAAAAAAATAGGGACACAGGAGCTCTTTTTTCGAATCACTCACATCATTATTCCGAGTGATTTTCGTTCGATAATCAATCAAAAGTCAATGAAAACAACGCTAAATGTGGAAGCAAGTATTCACAAAATTGAGTTATTGTTTTTTAATCACTGCTGTGTAGATTTCAACTGACTTCCATCCGATAATCGAACATTAATCAATGAAAATCGCACGTCATCGCAGCCTAATAACCAATTACACATAGAAAACTAATGTCATTCGTTTGTCTAAAAATGACCACTCTTTAATAAGAGAGACTCGGTTTCTAATCTTTTCTCTTAAAAATATCTGGGATCACTACAAAGTTTAAAATAAGGCCGTTTCCCGCTGTCTGTACGAGTATGTATGGACTACGCAACGGATTTCGATGGGTTTTTTCAATAGATGAAGTAATTTAAGAGCTAGTTTTATATGTATTAGGATTCTAGTTGAAGTCATAATAAACATAATGTTCGCGCTTACATAACAAACGCTGGCTGAACTCTACGAGATGGATCAAACATTGCACCTGTGCGAAGCCGTGGCGGGTCGCTAGTTTGTTATAAAAATGTTTTACAAAATTGTGGGGCGATCTACCTTATCACGTACTGCTGCTACGAGCCGGCTAAATATTAAAATTTTCCACGTTCCTAATCCCATTTATCTAAACCAGTTGATATAGGTACACCTACATAAAGCATTTCTTCTGCGATAAAGGCATAACGTACCTATCACTACTTATTAAACAAAAAAAACTGTTATTAAAAAAACCCTTATGACGAAAGGGTATTATAAAGTAGATGATTATTTAAAAGATAATAATGTACGGACTTGCATGACCACTACAAATATTGTAAAAGAGGCATTGATAATAGTGACTGAGTTTATTGTGCAGCTTCTTCTCAGCACTAACCCACAATGGTCCTGAAGCAGTGGTAGGGTTGGTTTATATTAGGTCGTGTAAAAGTGCCCCCAGTGGGCCAATTTGCATAAATAAATGACTAATGACTTTTTAACCATGTCATTGTCACGTGTAACGCGTTTGTTCTGTCATTTTAACTAATTAAAATTGACAAGGCATTAGTAGTAGCCCCTCATTTCCTGATCCGATGCCATCTACGCGAGCCCTTAGGAATGCGACCGGAGAGTCTGTGGCGAGTGGTCAGCTGATTTGTACGCAAATTGAAAGCCTTCGTGAAAGGAACGCCGGAATGTATAAGAGAATCCATTAGTCTGTCCAATAGGAATGCAGAGGATTTCTTATTTGTCATTAATTAGAACTAGGATATCGAAGTTGCATTGAAAACATATCTGGATTTTAAAATAGCTTTTCTCACGATTGTTAATAGTAAAGTAAATTCACGCATCGGAACGTCAGTACTTTTTCAATGATTAATTTTGCGTGATGGGATAGATACTGAGTATTTTCGGTACGAGTTATAGACCTATTGGGCTTAAATTTAAAGACTTAGTTAAACCTAATGAAAACAGTCCGTCATTCAGCTGATCGCTGCATTCATTTTGTTTTGTATAAAAGCTATCTACGGAAAATCAAGCTGTTTTGTTGAAAGCACGGAGATCGAGTTAAAAGGAACAACTTAGGAACGAGCAACACAACGAGCGCAATGTTAAAACATTGTAAGGCTCGGTGGAAATTGAAAAGTGACTCACAAAATAGAACGAAGCGACTGACTACATTTGTTGGCGTTCTTTTATTAACTCTTAACAATAGTGAAACTACATTCATTGTGCTTCTTACTTCTAAACATAAATAGAAAAGATGTGTAAATACCATATATATATACATCTATGGTAGAGCTTGATCTATGGTTGTAGTTTCTTGCATAAATGTATAAATTCAAACGGAAAGTGATCTCCGTCTAGATTTTATGACACCATAAAGGCCGCAATCGCAAATCCATTGACTAATGTGTCTCAAATTTCAGTACCTGACTTAAATAACATAAATTACAAATATCTGCTTTACTACAATCATTCATCATTATCATTATCAGCCAAAGGACGTCCACTGCTAAACATAAGCCTCCCCGACGGCTTTTCACAGCGACCGATCACTAGCAGTCGGCATCCAGTTCGATCCTGCGATCTTTACAATGTCATCTGTCCATCTTGTCAGTGGACGTCCTACGCTGCGTCTTTGGTCGAAGGATCTCCAATCTTGAACTTTCCTGTCGTTGGGACAGGCCAGGCCATCAGTTTTCCGTGATATGTGCCCTACCAATTGCCACTTGAGCTTATTGATTCTCAAGGCTATGTCCGTTACCTTCGTTATTTTACGTTTCTCCTCATTTCTGATTTGATCCCGTAGAGAAACACCCAGCATAGCCCTCTCCATCGCTCGTTGTGTGATTTTGAGCTTCTTTATAAGGCCCATAGTAAGAGACCATGTTTCGGATCCGTATGTCATCACCTCAACCATTAAAGAATCCGTATTTTTATGAGCCTCTTCCAATGT